>NW_010729210.1:1403725-1414364 GCF_000365185.1 Nelumbo nucifera
TTATGCTAGTTACATGAAAGGACAAATCTGCCCTTGGTATTTACATAACACATAAAACAATATAAAACTGAAATATAAATAACAACTGGAATAACAGATTGACCATCAGCTAACCCTAGGATGACTAGGGCACATTCTACCCTACGAACAGAGTGGGACCACAGCTATGGGGCCCACATCAGTGTTCTCTACAAGATACATGAAAGACACTTTGATAGAAGGAAGGTTATGCATTTCCTAATGCATCTCAAACCTGAGTTTGAAGTTGTTAGGTCTAATATCCTGAGCCGAGGAACGCTTCCTGATTTAGATACCATTCTTGGGGAAATTCTAAGAGCTAAAACCAAATTTGCTACATAGACCACACATGATGGGAGGAAAGACTCCAATATTGATGTTGTTTTCCTGGCAACCAAATCAAAAGGGAAAAAGGATTTCTACAAGATTTAGTGCTATGAATGCAAAGAGTTCGGACATGTCTCACATTGTAAGAAGAAGAATACATGCACATATTGCAAGCAACAAGGAGCCAGGGACATATCATTATAGAATGTCCAACTCGACCACCAAAAGGAAATGGATCTAATCAAAAGAAAGGGTCTTATAAAGCCTATCAGACAACCATGGAGAACTCAAATACCTCATCTACCATTATCTCAGTGACTTGATAGAATAATTCTTCTGGTGGTATTTCTGATGATCATATTCGACATCTCATGTCCTCGGCTATCTCTTCCGCTTTCTTAGCTATTGGCCTGTCTGGTAAGTCTTCTACTTTTTGTCCCTCATCAAACCACCTTTAGATTATAAACTCTGGTGCCTCTAATTATATGACGAGGGCCTCCGTTGGTCAGTCTCCTAAACCCCATCTTTTTAATAGACACATTGTCACTGCAAATGGTGAAAAACTAGATATACTTGGTTGTGATGATTTACACCTATCTACCTCTAAATCATCTTATTTTCACCTACCCAATACCTTATTTGTACCCAAATTAACCACTAATTTGATTTCTGTTGGTCAACTTGTGGAAGATGGTAATATTGTTTTGTTTTCCTCTAATGGTTGTTTGATACAGGACCAACAAATTGGGGAGGTGGAGGGGAAGGGGCGTAGACTGGGTCCACTGTTTGCTCTAGAGTTTGAGAAGAAGAAAGTTGATTCAGTCTCTCCTTCTTGTTTACTTTTACTGCATCTAATTTTGAACCTTTTAGTTGTAATAATGACTGGAACTTGTGACATAGACTCCTCAATCATCCTTTTACTAAGAAACTTGATTATCTATTTGCTTCTAATAGTTTACCTAATGCTATTGCTTCTTTTAAGAATGTTAATAAATCTTGCATTACTTGTTGTTTGAGCAAAAGTCCTATTTTACCCTTTCCTTCTCCTTTTGAGCATGCAACAGTACCTTTTTATTTAATACATAGTGATGTTTGGTCGTCTCCAGTTACTTCTAGATTGGGATTCAAATATTTTGTTACTTTCATTGATGACAACACTTGCTTTACTTGGATTTATTTTCTCCACAAGAAATCTAAAATCTATCATAAATTTAAACTATTTCAAGCCTATGTTACCACCCAATTCAAAGGAAAAATGTTTCCTACAATCTGATTCAGGGGGAGAGTACTTTGATGGGGATTTTCAGGCTTATTTGAAAGAATAGGGAATCCAATCCCAAAAATCTTGTCCTGGTACTCTACAACAAAACAGAGTAGCAGAAAAAAAGAATAGACACATCTTAAGTGTAATTCGGACCCTTTTGCAAGACTCATGTTCCTTCTTGGTTTTGGGTGGAGACAGCCAACACTGCTGTGTATCTAATAAATCTTCTTCCATCATCTGTTTTGAATAACACCTCTCCATTCTAGTCCCTATTTCACAAACCTCGAAACCTATCCTTGCTCAAAGTTTTTGGTTGTGTTTGCTTTGTTCATCTTCCACCCCATGAACGCACCAATTTGACTGCATTGGCAGCATTATGTGCCTTTGTGGGGTACAGTCCTGACCACAAGGGATTTCTGTGTTATGATCTCGAAACCCGTCGTATCAGGATTTCTTGTAATGCCATCTTCTTGAGCACATATCTTTCTTTGAGCATATTGTTAAATTTCTTGCTCCTTCTGTCTCTTTGTTGCACAACTTTGATTCCACAGATCTTCCAAATGCTCCAACATCACCTGCGCAGCAACTTCAGACCTACTTTAGACAACAAAAGTCTACATCAGCTCCTACGCGCCCTCCGCCTTCTCCAACATCAGTTGCTGATCCAGTTACACCATTCATTCCTATAACTTCTCCTAACCCACCACTTGAACCCACTACACCCACATTGCGTCGCTCTTCTAGAATTATTCACCCTCCTGACCGTTATGGTTATTCTCTAGACCATAGTTCCTTCACTGCTATTTTATCCACCACAAATATTCCCAAGACTTATCAGCAGGCTGTAGCAATTCCACATTGGAAAGATGCCATGGACTCTGAGATCTGAGCCCTTCTTGAGAATGACACACGGAAATTTGTCAAGGCTCCTCTTGAAGCCTCTCTCATTGGGAACTACTGGGTCTACTCAGTAAAGTTGAAGCCAGATGGAAGTTTAGATAGGTACAAGGCTAGACTTGTTGCTCAAGGGCATAAACAAGAATATGGGATAGACTATCAAGAGACGTTTGCTCCTGTCAAAAATGACTACAGGCAGAATCCTATTAGCCATCTCTACAATTAAAGATAGGACAATTCATCAGATGGATGTGAAGAATGCATTTCTTCATGGAGAATTGAAGGAAACGGTTTACATGAAACCTCCCCCTGGATATGACAAAGATCCTCAACTTGTCTGTCGTCTCAAGAAGTTTCTGTATGACCTGAAACAAGCACCTAAAGCCTGGTTCGAGAGATTCAGATCTGCGACCACTGATGCGAGATTTATTCAAAGCTCTTCTGATCACTCACTTTTTACTTTGCATCGGAATCAGGGTGTAACTCTTCTTCTTCTATATGTTGATGATATAATCATTACAAGGAATGATGTGGAAGGAACCACTTATCTGGAAAGACTCCTTAGTGACTCCTTTAAGATGAAGGATTTGGGCCCTTTAACCTACTTCTTGGGACTTGAGGTCAGCCGTAATTCCCATGGCTATTTTGTTAACCAGCATAAGTATGCAATGGATCTTGTCAAAATGGCTAATCTCAGTGAGTCCAAGACTGTTGATATTCCCTTGGAGGTTAATTTGAAATTAAGCAAGGATGAAGGCTCTCCTCTTGAAAATCCTACTCTGTACCGACATTTGGTAGGCAACTTAATATATCTCACGATGACTTGGCCGGATATATCATATGCAGTTCAGATAGTGAGACAGTTTGTGTCATCTCCACGACAACCCCACATGTCCGTAGTTCATCAGATTATCTGAGGGGAACCCTATCTCATGAATTACACTTCTCCTCATCCATTAGCCTTGCTACTTATGCCGATGCTGATTGGGCTGGCTGTCTAGACACTAAACAATCCACTATAGGATGGTGTGTCTTTCTTGGTAACTCTCTCATTGCCTGGAAGTGTAAGAAACAATTTACAATTTCAAAATCTTCTACTGAAGCTGAATATAGAGCCATGTCCTCAGTATGTAGTGAAATTATATGGCTTAGGGCTCTTCTACATGACATACTACAAGAGTCACCACCGTCAGTTCCCCTCTTTGCAGATAATGTCAGTGCAATCAAGATTGCTTCCAATCTTGTTTTCCATGAGTGCACAAAGCACATTGAAGTTGATTGCCACTTCATTCGTGATCTTCTTCAAGCTGGCACTATTTCTCTTCCCCACGTGTCCTCTGGGCTCCAACTTGTTGATCTCTTGACAAAAGTTATGACGCAGGTATGACACTTTTTTCTTATGGACAAACTGATGTTGATTCCTAGACATCAATTTGAGGGGGAGTGTAGAGAGAAAGAGAGTTAGCCGAGAGGGCTATTTTTGTAAATTCACCTCATGTTGTATTTTATTTTCTTCTTGTACACTATCTACTCTTGTACTCTAAGGACAATTTGGTCCTTTTACTTTTTAATATAAATTTCTCTGTTTGGGTGTCGAGCTCCACAATGGACACACCCACAGACTTGTGGCTGGCTCTTTCTCTTCTAGATTTACAAACCTAGACCAGATTCTAGCATATACATCTAGGAGATAAGAAATCTGATATGAAATTTTTATTTTGATGAATAAATCTGATATGAAAATTTGTCCAATCTCTTACACTCCTAGTAATCCATGATCTATTGATTTATCAAGTTACTTCTTCCAAATCAAAATGCACATTTTTTATGATCATTGGAAGTTATACAACAAAAATTAGACCTCATTAAACAAAATCCAACATGGTTAAAAATGTTATCAAGCACATTAAAAGCCATCTTTTTTTAACATTATTTTATTGCTATAATTAAGGGTCATTACTTGGTGTAGTGGTAAAATTCTATTGCACTTACTGTAGATTAAAATACATCAGCACCCATGTAGACCAAGGCAAAGTACAATGAGAATATACATACAAACTCACTCCAATCAAATTTGATGTCGGAAGGTGCATCAGTAAATGCTTGGCTATGAAACAAATGTGATGTTGTACCTCAACAAAGCTGGGCTAATTCTTGCAAAACCAACCAACTTATTCATTTGTGAAATAATACTTCCTAAGATTTTAATTGGTACACCGATTACAAGAAAGATTCAACAAGAGCAAGGGAGGAAGCTAGTGCCAGCACAACTTTTTGTTTCTTGGTACTAGGACAAAATAGGTTTTATATCTTAGGAAGAAAGTATTTGGGAAGCCAACTTTTCTCTCTTTTTTAGAGTAAAATAATAACTCATTGAAAAAAAATATATACAAGAGATATACAAGCACAACTCAATTTTCAATCCTTTTAAAAGACATAGTTGATAAGATATTAATGGCAGATCCTCCACAAGAAAAGGGAAGATTAAACAAAGTTTTTGGCATTACATCTTTCTGTGACAAATTTCACGATAGAGAATAGATTTGGAGATAAATCCAAGAAGAATGTGTTGAAACAAATCCAATATGAAAATAAGAAATGGTAAATATGATGACCCGAGAATCAAATAAATAAATTAATAAAAGGATTATCGGGCTATCAGATATGCCCTCTTGTACCCCTCTGCATAAGTACTGTAGACCATCAGTCTAGTAATTGGGTACCCCATTGTGCTGCAACTTCAACAGAGTTGGCTGATTTGGAATCTTATGGAATGAGGGATTCTGATGTAGGACACAAAGGAGATAATATTCAAAGTTATTTGTCAGTTATTTAAGCCTCGATTTAAAATTGAAGAGGAAAAAACATCTTGCTTCCATTACTCATAACCTGAATCTAAAGGGTAAAAAATTGTTCATTTTACTTGATTTTGGTGTCATTAGATAGGTCATTCAATTACCTATCCAACAAAACCAAGATTGTATTATTAAGACATCAATCAGATGAGTTACGGCCAATGTACAGATGGTTGATGAGTCTGACAAGATTTCTATTTTTGGGTAATTTGAACTTTTGAATATTTTACCAAAAAAAGAATTTTTGAATAGGTTTTAGTAGTTCTAGGATTTAGTTTGGTAGGTATTTGCCTTGGAAGTTGTTTTCTTATTATAAATTTACATAGAACTTCGAACTTCTAGTGGGTCAAAAAATCAATTTTTAGAAGTCATTTTAGGAGTTTCAGTCAGTTTTGATGTTAGTCAACTACAAGTTCAAAAGTGATTGTGTTAAAATTGAAAAGGTCTATATAAGGTCCATAATATTGCTGTAAAGGAGAATGAAGAGATTGCTAAATAAAATCGTGCCTTTTGGATTCTTTGGGTTTGATTTTTTTATCAGTTCTTTTCTTTGCGTTTGTTTCTGAAGGATTGTTCTTTTTTTTGTTCAATTGAAGGATTTTGAGCATTTTAATACTTGATTTGCAAAGGGAGGTCTTACTCTAACTACTCTTCATTCTCTATTCTTTCCTCATTATTATATATTTGAGAGATTTGATCATCTTGAAGCCATCTTACATTGGGTTAACCTTAGAAATGAAACATGTAACCTCTCTAATCTTGTCATTGTAGCATCCAACAGCTGCTAGATAACTCCTCTGCATCCTATGATTATCTTGGGCTTTTCCTCAATGTTTATCCTTGATATACATAAGAAGAAAGAAAGAAAATTTTAGGGCCTGAATCTTGACAAAAGTTCCATCCTAATAGAATCCCTTGATCCATTCAGATCTGAATATACAAAAATCACCATATCATAACCATGTCAGAGGCTCTAGTTCCCGATTTATGCATTTTCCCAAGGGAGCATCCACTGAATTATACCTTTACGGAGTTCCCAAAAGGGGGATGTTGAGTATTAACCTTGTAATACAAAGGAAATAACATCTAAAACAAATTCAATATGCATTTGGCCACTGAATTTTTAGAAGTGTATATGCCAGGGAAAAATTATGTTAGCAACACGATCACAGCAAAATAAGACAACCATGGAGAAGAACAGATTACTGTAAGAATGAAAGGCAAAGACTCATACAACAACTACAATAGTGATAAGTAAAATAAACATGTACATCAGCAGGATAAAAACTGAAGAGTCGGGAAGCAAAAAGTACAATAACCAGAAAATAATTGAAGTTCACATACCTTGTAGACTTTCAATCTTGGGTTGCCTCTGAATACTTGAAATTGCATTCTTGAAATTCTCAAGTGATAGAAACCCAGTTTCCAAATCCATATAACAAACAGCTTGAAATCTGGCATTATCATTTTTGAGTCATGTAAGTTTCTGTAGAGTTTGAAACATGATTTGCAGTAGCAGAAGTACAATCACAACAGAATCCCCAAATTGTGCGTCTAGGTGCAGAAAAGGACTTACATAAATCTCAACAAATAATTGACACTGGGATCAGTATTTGATAATGTAGTAAGAATTTCTATGAATTGTTGGTCTCCCAATATATTCTGTAAAAAGTCAAGGAATTTATAGCAATGTAACAAAGCAAGTCCTCTAAAATGTGTTAGTAAAAGGATAGTCACCAGTTGACCACTTACAGACAGTTCAATCTCTGATCAAGATGAAAAAGAGGGAAAATGACAGAATAATTCCCCCTAATAATAGTCATTAGCATCCACTCTGGTTAACAAAATATGTATATTTTGCCCAATCAAAGAAGTTTGACACTAAGACACTTCAAATAGATACTAAAAGGCATACCCATCTAACATCGGCAAATATAAATAGAAATCAAGGGATGATGGATGCCAGGAATAATGATCCTAGGAAGCCCAACATGCTTATACATCTAAGCAGATTTACATTTTTTTATAAATAGCAGATGTACAACAATTTAACCTATACTTTAAGTCCTGAACAAGTTTAGCAGCATGAATGCCAAAATGGCGACATATTGATAAAGAATGCTGCATGAATATTATATGTAATTCATTTAGCTCTTAAGATTTTGCTTATTGTTTCATCAATAGAAAAGAGGTGTAAATCATACATCTTGTTGCCGTGCGGTTTGGCCGAGGGCAACAAGGTAAATTCACTCTTCAAGTTTTGAATGTTATCCGAGGACCCCGAGGCTTTGGAAGAGGTTGACCGAAGCCAAGGACAGCAAACCGAGGTGAGGACTATGGTAGCCGAGGACTGTTGGCCGAGGCGAGGTCCCTGGTGGCCTGAGATACTGCAAGATAGAGAGTGTCAGAGGCCTCGGGGTGGATACCCGAGGTGAAGGCTCCAACGCTCAAGTTAGTACGAGGTGTGAAGCTGGGAAGAGTGTGAGAGTGCTCCTRGAGAAAGTCCWCGGATGCACTAGATCTCCCAGAATTAATGTTAGGTAGACAATGTAGGTGCAGGAAGTAAATGAGTGAGTAAATGTTGGAGTTACTTAGTTCCAACCCCTTTTCAGGGGCAGTTACCTCTTATTTATACTCAAGCGTGCTGGTGGTAGGTAGAGATGAACGCCTCGGATGAGAGTCGTACGAGGTCAGGCTGCAGGCCCTGGCGGTACGCTAGATAGTTATGTGATTGGCTCCGTATGAAGGCAGCATGACTCTCGCCTACTATGGCTGACGTTAGCAGGCGTTAGTGGGCTGGGCTAAGCTAACCCACATCACTTGCCCCCCACTCCCGAGAACGAGGTGAGGCCTCGGCTTTTGCCCGTAATAAGGGTGGTCATCGTTCGGCTTTGGTCATTGGGAGTAGCGGTCGTAATGCCTTCGGAATCGTCGGCTGAGGGATGCCCTGCAGTGGCATCGTCTTCGTTGTTCTCGTCGTCTCTCTTCAGTTCGGCAATGCGAGCGACGTGAATGCCTTGGCCTAGTGGGGGTGTCCTGTATCCCGCACAGGTAGGTCACCCTGGTGGGGCTACCGTGCAAGGGATGGCCGCCCTAGGAATCTTGTGTTTGCTGGGTTGAACGGTCCGTCCGATGGTCCGTTGCGAGTGGGTCTTTCGGTTCGCTCGGCGGGTTGCTACGGGTGGTCTTTGCGGTTCACCCGGCATCATTTCACCTTTCGAGGGGATGAGCTAGGAGGTAAGTGAGACTAGTTCGCAAGAGCGGGGGACTCCCACGTCCGTTGGATCTGCGTCGATCTAAACCGTTGCTCTGAGCGTGGTTTCGTCTTCCGAGGGCCTGCTCTAGGGGACTCCCGCGTTCGTTGGATCTGCGCCAATCTGAACCATTGCCTTGGGCGTTGTTTCGTCATCTGAGGACCTACGCTAGGTGGCGCATCGCGGTTGAATGGTGGGAGCGGATTAGTTTCAGCCGTCAGATTTGGAGAAATCTTGGCCATTCATTTTCCTTTAAATAGGGGCCCTGGCGGTGCCTTTCTTCTTCATTTGGACTTAGACGCCCTTGCTCTCAAGTGAACGTAGCTCCCTAACTCCCAAGTCTCCAGAACTCCTTTGCCTCTTTCTTTCTTTGGGACACTCCATCCTTTTTAGGTAATCTCAAAATGTCATTTACAAACTTTGGTCCCGAGTGTCATGAACTCATGAACATCTCGGGAGGGAGCTCTCCTGCAACCCCCTCTCCCTCATCTTCTCTAGGTTCCTTAGCTGTAGTCCCCCATCAACAGGAGGTGGCCGTTTTGAGGGAGAGGCTAACCTCAGGGGGTTCCGAAGGCAATCGCCGGGGATGTGACTCTCCCCATGAAAGCGTTGCCTCAGCGTCGCCAAGGGAGCCTGAGGGGTGATGCTACGGAACTCGTCACCGGGCCAGTAGGGGGGAGTGCTGCCCGAAGGGTGGCTGATGCTGGTGTCCCACATTCGGAGTTGACAACTCCTTGGACGTGTGCCAAGTCAAATCCCTGGCGAAGAGAATCCATATACCTCGGTCCTACAGCCTGAGGGTCCCCGACATGGGCAATAAGTTGCAGATCCCCGAGGAGGGGGAAATCTGCATCTACCAGCATCTTTTAGAGTTTGGCCTTACGTTTCCCCTCCCAACCTTGATTTCTGAGCTGCTAGAGTTGTACGGCATCACCATCAGCCAGCTCGTACCTAACGCCCTTCGGACCATCATGGCTATGATGGTGTGGGCTCGGCTCAAGGGCATGGAGTTGACATTGAAACTATTTTGTGCCATGTTCATGCCGAGGAAGCATGCTTCAGAGGCCAACATGTACTACTTCCACCCGAGGAGAGGGAAGCTAGTGCACAACCCCTCTTCCGTTCACGAGTGAAAGGACAAGTTTTTCTACGTCTCCTACCCCAGGGGCTGGCGCGTCAGGTCCGACTGGGGGAAGGCCTGCGTCGTAGTCAAGAGATGTCCCCCACTACTCCGTGATGAAGAGGCTGCAACAGTAGCTCATCTACTTGTGATGGGGACATTTTAGGCGAAGCCGTTGGTGAAGGAGGAGATCCCCCCCAGTCTTCGTTGGGATTAGCCCAGCCCCCCTCGGTAGGAGAGGTTTTGTAGTTAGTGTGTCTTCCACGTTCTTTTCCCTTTCTTTTTGCTGATGTGCTAACTGCTTTCTTTTGTTGTTTCGTAGAAGTGCCAATGGACGTCAAGGAGCGCTTGTTAGCAAAGGCCTGGGCAAAGCAGGCCGGTGGATAGACGTCGAAGAGGCCTGGCGACGAGGTTGCCCCCTTGCCCCGGGAAAAGGGGGGGATTCACAAGTACCCTCCAAGGGGAAGCAGATTGTGGTGGCGCCGAAGAAGCCCACCACTAGGGGAGAAGAGCCTAAGAAGCCCACCACTCGGGAAGAGGTGCCGAAGAGGCCCGCGGAGGGGCCCGAGATGGGAAAGAAAAGGCCTGCCGCAGACGCGCCGAGGGCAACAAGGTAAATTCACTCTTCAAGTTTCGAACGTTACCCGAGGACCCCAAGTCTTTGAAAGAAGATGACTGAAGCCGAGGATAGCAAACCGAGGCAAGGACTATGGTAGCCAAGGATTGCTGGCCGAGGCTGAAGGGATGGGATATCCATCACATGGACGCCCAAATCTTGCAGAATAGATAGGGCGAATTTCAAAAATTTTCTCCCATCTTTGCAGGGAATCGAATTCCCTGTTTCAGAAAACATATTTTCAAGGATCAATCTTGAATCAAGAACCAAATTAGATCTGAACCAAAA
>NW_010729210.1:1423227-1493833 GCF_000365185.1 Nelumbo nucifera
ACTAGGGAGATGTGATGTTACAGACTGTATAACTAAAATAGGAAGTAAATACTAGGGAGATATGATTTACCTTGATTGTAGGACAGATTTGTAGGAATTTGATTAGTCTTCTTTCCTAATATATTCTTTCCTAACATAGAATTTGTAACTTGTATATATACATACGAGATTGATGAATAATACAACAAATTCTTCTTCTTCCTCTGTTTACTCTTATTTTACAATGTCTGAGCATTTTTTATCAATAATAGAACTCAATCAATGATCAAGAAAACTAAAAAAGACCTAAAGAGTACAAGAGTGTAAAGTACAGAAGACGAATACAAACAACCACACGAAAATATAGGCAGGTCAGCCTGGTACTCAAATATTAAGAGAAGGGATACATGAAGCCTTGCATTGAACTCTGTGACATAGTCATTAGGAAATTTTGAGTCTGTTGGCAACAATAATATGTCCTCTAGCAATCTGCATAAATAGTAAACAAGGAGATCACCATAAAATATTATATTAGATTTTGTATAACGTGTTCTTAGACAATACCAAGATATCCCTTAGAGTAATAATAACCTCTGCACATCTCTGTTTGATGGAGGAAGAAACAAGAGCTTCCTATGGGAAAAACGAGACCGTACTCTCTTTTCTAAGAGTTGATCTGCATCCTGCACCACACATAGTGCGTAATCAGGGCATATTTCATGAAACTTCAATTTCTCAAACAATTTAAATTCCAAATGAAGAACCTATATATGATTGTATCTATCATCCATTGCATGTTTTGTCCAAAAATGATAAAATAAGCTATATAGTTCAGGGCATGGAAGCTTCTCTAGTTATTTTTATCTTGAAACAATGAACCAATTTACGTGCAGAGTAACATACTTGCACTCTATTGCTTACTACTCCCAAACAAGTATAAATTCATACTTCAAGTCAATTTCTTTCCAATGTCGAGCAATTGATCATGAGTAGGTTTTAGCATGTGACAACCAACCACCAAACTCCTTGAAGGTTATGTTGTATACCAACATAAGAACAATAGCATGCATTTGACACCGTGGATCCCTTTTTCCCATAATCGGTGTCTTTCAAAATGATGCAAGATGGGATACCAAATGCTGAAATAGAAGTTAAGAATTAGATACCCCATATATATGGTTTTCACAGAATATATAAAATCTTACCAAGCGGCAACTCACACCAATAACCACAGCTTGTGAAGTTACAGATTGCATAGCATCCAACAAGCTATAGAGTAATCGCTGCTTTCCCTGAAAAGAATTGGAAAACAGTAATTGACAATGTCTAAAAGAACCGATTTCATGGTAGCAACAAGTTCAGCATTGAAACCTATTGCATAATAAGGATACTTTTATTCCAATTGACAGGCAAAAGAAAAAAAGAAAAAGAAAAAAAGCTGACATAGTAGGTGACTAGGTATCAAACTTTCAGGGTAGAGCAATTGCAAAGAAAGAAAAAGGAAGCAGATGACAACTTACAGCATACCTGAGTGAAGAGATCAAACTCATCCAGCACAATGATGATTGTCTTATGAGCTAATCCACATTCTCTGACAATAAAAGGCACTCCAAATAAATGAACGCACAAGAAAAGATAACTAACCCTGAATTGAAAGAATATATAATAAAGAAAAGTTTATAGGAAACAAACAAAACCTAATATACAATCTGATGGGAATCAGAGTATCAGACCCCAGAATATTAGCAGAAAAATGCACAGTTGCAAACCCAAAAGGACCTTAACACCTGGAATGAATACATGATTCATGGTCCAGGTCCACAAAATCATAGTGACCTGAATCAGGCCTTGGCATATCTAGTAGTTGGTGGTCTTTGAGGAACAAGTGGAGAGACTGGTCTGAAGATTTGCAAAACCCTTGTTTTTGAGCTGAATGACTGTTGTAATTTTTGTTCTTTTTAATAATTTGGATCCATCAGCCTGTGGCCCACCTTTGATTAATGTATTCCCCAAGTAATGTTGGCCACATGAAGTTTTAATATTTAATAAAAAATTGCCTAAAAGAAGGTATTTATTCTTGCATGTGGCAAGGATTTGGGGCTCAAATTTGCTCCATTGACAGGAGATAGTGAGAGGAATGTTTTGGAGCCATTTTGGGCCCCAAACTAATTTGTCACATGGAAGATCCTTGTTTATACAGCCTTCCCTCTCTAAATAGCTCAACCATACATACACATGCATGTATAACCAGTTTATCTGGTTTAGTGTCACACTGATTCTAAACTGGGTTTCCTTGTTCTCTCTGACTTTATTACCCTAACCTAGCTCAGGTCTTTGTCATCCCTTGTTAACCTTTAAACTCAAAGTCACTGGCAAGTGGCAACCTAGAAACCCTTAAACCAGTTCTTATTGATCCGATTAATTTTAACACTGACAGCCTTAAATTTAACCTTATCTGGCAAGCAACTCTAAATCATATTGCCTGACATTATTTGTCAGCCTTTTGCTGTCCCAGTCCACATGACAGAAAATAATGGATAAAAGAGAAAATTTACTAAAACTTTGCTCACCTCAACATGGCTATCATAAACTGAGCATTATCATCAGAGGAAGCCTACAAAACCACATATTGTCGAGACAATAAGATCCTTTTCTTTCTAGATTTGAAACGTGTCATAGTGACATTTGCATGCTATACCATTTTTGAGAACAATAATTGATGCTCCAAGCATAACTGTCTAGCAATTTCCTGAAATACAAACAAGCACGACACCGTAAAAAGAAAAGAACAAAAAGTAGAGACCAAGAAGATTAATCCAGAAAAAATAGACATGCCACAGACCATGCAAGGGCTTCAATAAAACAACATCACACGTGAATAACTTATTAAAGTGGAAATAACAAGGATACCTTAAATATTAATAAAAAAAAATTGTAGAAACCAAGAAACCATGTACTTTTGGGTGGACCAGGAAGCAGAAAGCTTCATATTTTCTAAATGGTCATGGTAGGATCACTTAAATAATCTTCATGGAGAAAAAAGTGTTGCATGTCTGACCTTCAGTGCACAAGTGTCATCACTGTGCAATAGTCCGTTCAATCTGACCTGAGATGTACACATATAGAATGGTTAATTCTCTTCCAGATTTTCGACGTTTTTATTAAGCATTGCAAAACGAAAAAAAAAAAAAACATTAAAAGTCTAATGATATTGAGAAAAAAAAACACAATTTTAACCAGGCAAATCATCTTTCACCACTAGCCACTCAGAATTAGTGTAGGACGGATATTGCGCAGAAGATGTAAAAGGAGAATGCCAGATAATACCATACCACCGATATCATATCTGGATGTTCCACCTGTAAATCTTTGAGAACAAGCTCCAACACCTAAAAATGAGAGGAAAATAATAAAGGAAATATAAAAATAAAAAAGAGTCAGAAATAAAACAAAAACTAGTCTTATGAATGTTCAACTGATCTTATTGTGAATTTGAACAGCACACACAGCGATTTTTCCGCAACCACGGGGGCCGAGGAGGAGGATTGAGTTGTTACAGGTTTCCGTGACTGAATTTGATATGATGAACTTCAGCTTACTGGAGAAACAGGAAAAACTTCGTGACTTATAATAAAAACCCACCAGAGCAAGAACATGCATCTTAAAGGAAAACAAAACTTAGGGTTATAGATAGAGCAATGAGACCTGTAATTGCTATCTGGAGAATCCGATAACAGTGAAAAGATATAATTAGGGTTACAGAGTCTCCTCCGAAGAAGAGCTATAGCTCTCTGGGCTGGATTGTCTCCTTCCATTGTCTTTCTTTCCTTCTTTTTGGTTTTTTCTCCCCTCTGTTTAACTGTAACAAAAGATGAATAAGCGGGAAAATGGCGGGAAAGATGAACCAGGGCATGTTACCGTATTTCCCGATTTCTCAGTTGCAAGATTACTGAAATATCCCTATTTGGCACGAATTTACGACCGAACCATTAGTTTGGAGCCACGCGTTAAGACTAAGACCATAGGTCGGTCCACTAAAAGGCTCTCAATAGAATATTTCCAGTATATATGACTAAAATGCGCCGTGGGTTTTCGTCTCCAATATTAGCCGCCAGTTAAGCCACGAACTCAGATTTTATATGGAATCGTGATTCTCTTTTTTTGGTATGCTATTCAAATCCAGATTGAAGGTCCAATTATCCCTTTCCATGCCATTTCGACGGTTGGGCTGAACTGCTGGAGAGTCTCGGTATTAGAGATGGGAAGCACAGCTGCTTTGAATCCTTTGATCTCTCATTTGCAGCTTAATAACCGCTGCTTTAACCGTCTTAGTTCGAGCGCGAAACGAAGCACTTCTTTGCAAATCAACAGAGGAAAAGCTGGGTTTCGGATTTCAGAGAGGCTCGGCCGGAAAAGGTTCGGTCGAGTTGTTTGCTTTGCTGTAGAAGATGTGGAGGAGCAACAGAAGCAGTTGGGTGGTGTTGGCTCAGCTATTGAAGAAAGACCAGGTATTTAATTTCCTGAATTCGTATCTTTTTGGATGGTTTTATTCATTTACTTATAAGGTTTTCTATCTCAGTGGATTTGTTGAGATGGGTTCATTCTTTTTTAACATTTTTCTTTGTGGTAATTGTTATATGATTATTACTGCTTTATCTTGCTCTCCTTTCCCAAATTCGTTCTTATTCAGCATTTTTGGGGATGAGTTCTTTCTGTGCTTCCTCTTTGAAACATTACTAATTATGATTGCACTATTATTGCCAATTCTGACTTATATTACAAGTATTGTTTCTTTTTAAGCGACGAGTATTATTGCGAGTATGAGTAGTTACCCGTATAAGCCCTATAGGTCTCTAGCTGCAGAATGTGTTGAGCATTTGTCAAGCTTTTTAAAACAACGGTTGTAGCATGCTGTACTATTGAGTTATGTCCAATTCCTTTAAGACTTGGAAATCTTACCGCAGCCTCAGTCTTCACCAGTTTTAGGCCTTTGAGCTTTTTCTTGCACCCATTAGGGAGAAAGAATTAATTTGATTGCTAGTTGAGTCATTTATAACCTTGTTTCTAGTTTTAATAAATTATCCCAATTATCAGGTTTGCACCATGAAGTGCCTCACGTGCCATGTTTTTTGACAGGTGTAGTATCTTCATACATTCTAGCTCTCCTTCACTAACCTCATCAATCTATACTGAGCTCCTGGATTCAACTTATATTCATATTTTTCTTTCTGGATAACACATTAACACTAGTCCTTACTGGGACAACCTTTCAAGTTTCAAGGGCACTTGTATCTCATATGAATGCTCAAAGTTGCACAGTAATCACTCCTGGTGTATTTCTAATTGTATTTGTACACTTCTTCTCCATTGAAAGAAATTGTTAGAAGAATCATTGAAATATTTCTCTCCAGATATCTTGATAAACTTCTTTTATGATAATGATACTCATTATCAAACTCATTTACTTCTATTTAACAGGGATAAAAGATACTTCTAGCTAACATCTTAACAGGAAATGAATGTGGCAGAAATGTAAATGCTAAAATGGATGAGTGGAAAAACTAGAAAGGATATGATTGTAGACTAAGTGGTTTGGGCATGTACATAGAAGACCAACTGCACCAGTTAGAAGTGATTTGTTATACATTGAAGGGGCTAGAAGAGCTTGGGGTAGACCAAAATGGACATGGGTAGAAGTAGTAAGAAATGATTTAAGCACTAAAAATTTGACAGCGGGTATGGCTTTAAATAGAACAGATTGACAATACAGGATTCATGTAGCCAACCTCATATAGTTGGGATAAGGCATGGATGATGATGATGATGATGATCTTCAGTGAAATCTTTAAACCTTGGGAATGGAGGATCACAAAAGGGGGAAAGGAAATTCATCCAAAAAAAAGTGGGTGGGGTGAGGGGAGGAAAAAAGTGCTGTGGAAGTTAAACCAATCCAGTTCATATTCATTAATTTTTCTAGCAGATCCAGATTTCCCAAGAGCTCTTGTCTGCTTGCCCAACATATTTATGAAAGAGGGAACTCCATGTGCAAAAAAAGGAGAATGGTTATACCTAATATGTGCTCCAGTAAAGGAATATCCATGGGATTCCCGGCTTAGTCCTAAAAGTGGTAATGGACAAGCACCGTTATGTATGACCAACAAGAAAAACAAAACCCTCACTCTCAAGCAAGAAAATGCTCTCAAATACATAGAAAATTATAAGGAATTCTACAAATAAGAGGATTATCTTACTCATAATCAAAGAATTAGTTCAGATGCATTTAACATACCTAGTAAGTTTTGTTTACATATTTGTCTTCTTGTTTTAGTTTTAGATGTGCACTGTGCAACCTTTTTCTCATGTAAGGAAAGTTGTATCTGTATTTTAACCAGATTCCGATGCCTTATTTCTTATTGGGGTTCTTGGCAGTTGTAGATGTGGCAGATAAATTGAATGAAGAAATTATTGAAAATGTGAACCAAGATGACAAAGATAGTGCCCTTTATAATTTCCTTTATCCTAACAAAGAAGAACTCCCAGATGATAAAGAGATGACTCTATTTGATCATCTAGAGGAGCTGCGCGAGAGAATCTTTGTATCTGTTCTGGCAGTTGGAGCTGCTATTTTAGGATGTTTTGCTTTTTCAAAGGAATTGATAATGCTTCTTGAAGCTCCTGTTAGTTCACAAGGTGTTCGCTTTCTGCAGCTTGCACCGGGAGAATTTTTCTTTACAACGTTAAAGGTAGAAGAACCAAGTAAAATGCTTCTTGCATTCTGCTGTGCATTTTTTATATTTCCTGTTAAATTCCATGCAAACTTCACTTTCTACCTGTTCCAAATGCTATAATAAGTAGAACAGTAGGCCCATGCATTCTTCTTGACTGGAACTGGTAGCTGTAGTGATGCTTCTGAGAACCAATTGCTGGTTCTGGGAAGAGACCATCTCAAGCAAGAAAGTCCATTTGGATTATTATTCTGGAAACTTCCATTTTCCCTTGTTATACCAATAGCAGTAGTGGATAACAATTTGCCTCTTTTTGCTTTCCAAAAGTTTTCTGTACAAAATTTCCTGTAATCTGTTGCAATGATCATTTTTTGTTTGATCTGGTAAAGGAATGTGTCATTAAGGATCCTTTCCTTTGAATTCTTTTTATTGGAAACAGTAACTTTCATGCACTAATTAATAATGATAAACAGAAACAAGCACCCCAAAAAAGAAGTGCTAAACCCCACAATTACAATGCTGCCCCCCCAAAAAAAAACTCAGCCCTGGTTGGCCCCTGTTTAGCTAAGCTGTCAACCAGGCCATTAGCTGATCTTCTAATTGAATTAAATTTTACATCAATTTCTCTTTCCAACCTCCATATTCTCTCATTGCTTGTCTACAAGTCCAGACCTTTAAACAATCTTCCTGCAGCCATCCAATTACCAATTATGAATCCCCCCCCCTTCTACTTCAATCTGATAGAGACCCAATTGATTTGCCAATATCAAGGAGGGCCATCACCTCCACTCTTAACGAACCTCATACCACTATTTGGCCCTGAAAAGAGGGTGAGAGTCTTCCTCCTTGCCGTTGACTTTTACCTGATTACTGTAAAATAAGAATATAAAAAAAGCAACTTGGTCAAACCAACAACATCCCAATGTAAAAGACCCTTTCATGTGCGGAAAACAACTAACCTCAAGCTGATAAAAGAATTTAATTGCAGGCAAGCATGGATTAACTAAGAACCATTTAAGTGGTTATTGAACTCTATGAGCTATTTAAGTCTCATGACCACTTAGAAAACTATGGTGCTTGCAAATCATTGTTGTATGGTATTTTCAAATACCAATACTGTTTTCAAATTTGGAAGTTCTTTTCCCCTTTACAGTCCTACTTGCCTTAAAGAAATATATGTCACTGAATATCACACCAAATCTTTTAATTGTGCACTGCAGGTATCTGGATACTGTGGAATTCTTTTAGGGAGCCCTGTCATTCTCTATGAGATCATAGCTTTTGTTCTTCCTGGTCTAACAAGGGCAGAGAGAAGGTTTCTGGGGCCAATTGTTTTAGGCTCCTCTGTACTTTTCTATGCTGGTGTTGTCTTCTCCTACTGGGTTCTCACTCCTGCAGCCTTGAACTTCTTTGTTAACTATGCAGAAGGAGTGGTTGAATCTTTATGGTCCATTGATCAGTACTTTGAGTTTGTACTGGTACTCATGTTCAGTACAGGACTGTCTTTTCAGGTAAAGATTCTCCATAGAAGGACATCGTTTATTTATGGTCATTTTGTACTTTAGACCATTATTTTGTGTGATTTGCTTTTGAAATCAAGAAGCTCAATTCATGGATCCTTTTTTCTATTTAACAATGTTTCCAATTTATCTTTTTTTTTTTTTTGTAAATATGCACCAAGTTGGGGATTTGATGCCTTGACACTTCGATAGAGACATGGGAGTATTTATTTTCTGAAAAATAAAGGACATGGAATATGGATGAAGATATATTTATCTATATAATATCCATTACCATACTTGAAATTTTGTTGTCTTTGGATTTCTTTTTTTCAATATTTATATCCTACCATTATTCCATTAAGCTTCTAATAACTTTACATGTAGCGTGCAGATCCCACTACTTTAAGATGTGTAGTTATAAAGAGAGGTATTACCTCCAGATGCATGAAGCATAGGGAAAAGAAGAATTAAAAGTGAAAATGTACAGAATTTTTCTTTATATGGGAAAACATATATAAATGAAGTACCATCACTTAAACAAATCTAGTTATATATTGAAAAGTAGTGATGTTCTATCAACAATTTACAAAAATCATCAGTCAAATTTCAATTTCTACAGCTGTTCTGTAATTAAGAAGCTAAGGTTTTGCCCCTTTTGATGGACATCTAATTCAGGTACACCCCTTTATCTGTCAATGCCTTAAATGGCGTGGGAAGGCCACATCTTGTATGGAGGGCACCAGGCTCTGGGGTTGAGCAGCAGATTGACTTGACTTTAGTATTATCTTTTGATTTCTCAGCTCCGTGTCGTTTCTTTTATTTCTTCTGTAGTGTTCTTGCCACTGGTTCTTTCAAGTGGATAAGGTCTATCTTTCTTCTCATTAATAAAATTTGGTTATTACTTATCAAAGAATAAACAATCATGTTGCAAAGTAATAGGTTAGAGGTACTTCGATGATTTTTTAGTGTAAAACAAACCTCAAAAGAGTTTTAAGCGACCCTAAATATGTTACATATACTAAATAAAATGCTTTCTAAACAAATTAAATAATATATAATGTATTGAAAAGTAAAGTTGATATTCAACTCAGTATTTGTGCTAAGAACTTTAGATTGATGAACATATAGAATCCATGTCCTTAACAACTGGCACCACAAGGTGTGAGCCATGAACCTCAAGATTGAGCTGATTAATTTTCCTTGAGCCTTGTCTTGCCACTGGTTCTTTCTAGTGGATAAGGTCTATCTTTCTTCTCATTAATAAAATTTGATTATTACTTATCAAAGAAAAACAATCATTTTGCAAAGTAATAGGTTAGAAGTACTTTGAAGATCTTTTAGTGTAAAGCAAACCTCAAAAGAGTTTTAAACGACCCTAAATATGTTACATATACTAAATAAAATGCTTTCTAAACAAATTAAATAATATATAATGTATTGAAAAGTAAAGTTGATATTCAACTCAGTATTTGTGCTAAGAACTTTAGATTGATGAACATATAGAATCCATGTCTTTAACAACTGGCACCACATGATGTGAGTGATGAACCTCAAGATTGAGCTGACTAATTTTTCCTTGAGCCTTGTCTTGCCACTGGTTCTTTCTAGTGGATAAGGTCTATCTTTCTTCTCATTAATAAAATTTGACCATTACTTATCAAAGAAAAGCAATCATGTTGCAAAGTAATAGGTTAGGAGTAGGCTGGCTGATTAGCCCAGAAACAGCTTGTTGGGACTACAGGGATCTGTTAAAGAAAGTTAAATGGATGACAAGAAATATGACTGTCAGGTTTCAGTGGGTCAGAAGATCAGCAAATGCAATGGCTGATTCTCTGGCCAAGCAAGGGGTGTCAAGGGGAGATCTGTTTTGGGCTACTTTGTAATTGTGTTTCAGGCTTGGGCATGTTTAGTGTATATGGTTGAGTCTTTGGGGGAGGTAACATCTCGTGCCTCCTCCTAGGCTGATTGTATTTTCGTTATTTGAATTAATAAAACTACTCTCATTTATCAAAAAAAAGAAAAAAGTAATAGGTTAGGAGTACTTTGAAGATCTTTTAGTGTAAAGCAAACCTCAAAAGAGTTTTAAACAACCCTAAATACGTTACATATACCAAATAAAATGCTTTCTAAACAAATTAAATAATATATAATGTATTTTAAAGTAAAGTTGATATTCAACTCAGTATTTGTGCTAAGAACTTTAGATTGATGAACATATAGAATCCATGTCCTCAACACAAGGCACCACAAGGTGTGAGCCATGAACCTCAAGATTGAGCTGATTAATTTTTCACTGAGCCTTGTCTTGGGGCCAGCCACAAGATGGTAATTTGGATAGAATTGTCTGATTCCTCAACCCCTTTCTCAGTGGGAACCCAATATCTCTCTGACAAGGCTCGCTAAAACTCTCAATAATGCCTTTCTCAGTGGGGTCTCACCAAAATGGTGTGACCCCACGTCCTTCATTTTGGGATCTCATATCCCTTGTTTTTCCATTCCCATCCCATCGTTTCTCTGAAAACAAACATTGAGAAAAAAGAATGTTCCAGGAAGATGCTTCCTTTCCCATCATTTTCTCAGCATCCAAACAGACTATCAAGTGCCCAATGCAAGTACCTTGGTTGAATTGAAAATTTTCCACCAAACCCAACTTAAGGTCTTAAGATGCTAGCCTGACCAACGTAAAGTTAGGGATGAGCAGTCAATTCAGGGTCCTGTTGAACCAAATCAAACTCATGAGATTGAGTACTATTAGAAAAATATAAAGTCTAATGACCATTATATGATGATTACCCTCAAGTTCTGCTGCATTAACCCTGTTATTTTCATTTGGTTGGGTCTCTTTTAGTCTATTTAATGTTTATAGGTATTTAAAGACCACAACCTCATTTCCATCATCTTCTGTTTTTTCTTTCACAGGTTCCAGTTATACAACTTCTACTGGGGCAACTTGGTCTAGTTTCAGGAGACCAAATGCTATCAATTTGGAGATACGTTGTGGTTGGTGCTGTTGTGGCAGCTGCGGTGCTCACGCCATCAACTGATCCTTTAACTCAGATTTTGTTGGCGGGTCCCCTGTTGGGTCTCTACTTGGGTGGTGCTTGGATGGTAAAGCTTAGTGGGCGTTAATTAATATTATGTCATGGCAGCATATGAAAGCTCCTTTGCGTAATTACTAAAACACGGATTGTTCACATGGCTGCCAAGAGGATGTATATTGAGTCACGAAGAGAGAAGGGAAAAACAAGGGTGGGAAATTACCCATCTCCACCCTCTGTTTCACTCATACTTTGTAACAAGTTCGATCACATCACCAACTCGCTATATTCAAATTACTTTGTTCCTTGCCCCGTCATCCCTTGATGTATCTATTAGCTAGAATGCAAGTGGTGATTGGTCATGGACATCTTAGCTATGATTATTCTTTTTTCTAATTCAGATTACTATACTTCATTCCAGTGGTTTGCTTCTCACAGGTATAAACGGTATGGCTTGTGGCGCTATATTCTGGTAGTTGTTATTTCATGGGATTGTACTCGTAACTCAACTTCTTGAGCAAATCCTTATAAGTCACCCATGGTTTCATGGCTGGCATCAGCTACTTGTTGAGAGGTTTGCTAGCATTTCGAACAAAGTTAAGAAAGAACTGATCCCTCCCTACCTTATTAGCATTTAGCAAAACTAAGAATTGATCTCTCCCTACCATATGTATAGTTGTATACATCTTTTTCATGAATTCCCTCTCAGAGACTAGAATTGATCAACTGTTCGCCATCAACTGTTACAGTAAGTCTTATTGGGTCCATGGAATTTGGGGGCCAACCACCAACAATGGATAGGTAACCACCCCCACAGTCCCAGTTTTTTTATTGATCAAAGGAAGGAGACAGTCATTCCTTTCTCAGCTGCCTTGATTCACCCATTCATCTGTTTGAGTTGCCAATGGATGCTTTAATTCATGCATTCCTCCATACTCCTTGGTTTCTTGTCCTTGTACAGTGGTACGAATCAAAGTTCCAAGCATGCCCTCAAGTTGTTAAATGGACCATCCTGCTTCCCACGCCCCAATTAAAATAGCTCAAAACACATTCTTTCTGGCCTAGAGATAACCTAACAAAGCACCTTGAAAATCCTGGAAACTGCATAAATGGAAGCATTAATTTTTTTTTGATCAATCAATTAATTCCTAAAAAAATCCCAATTTGAAGAGTCCAATTAGATATGCATTTTAAATATTTGTTGCACATTAAATCAAAGTTTCAACCAATCACATTAGAGATGTCATATGATCTATTTAATTTTCATTGATTCAGATTTCACAAGATGTACTTTTGACATTAAAAACTTTAACAACATTAAAGATTCAATTATGATGTATCCCTTTATCGCTGGTTCAGTTTCATGGTATAGTTCATTTCATGCACCATAGATTTTGCCCAATTTGAATTCTGCAGAATCAGGGATCAGGCAGAAATCAACTCTGTATCAACCCCATATTACTCCTTTAGCATTCCCTCAACTGCGCACAAGTTTTGCAAATTGCATTAGAGTCCATGGAAATTGGAAAATACCATGTTGCCCATTTTCCTTGTTATTTATTTGTCCTTTGTGAACAAGTAGGTTATGATCTCTTTAGTGGCTGAACGGCATGTTGGATTGCTTGCTAAACCTTCCGAGTATTTTATTGACCATTTTGTCCACAAAAAGACAAAGAAATAAATCATTCAGTTCAGCCACTTAAACTGATACATTTAATGCCAACTGCCAAGACTTCATCAGATGCACACCCAATTAAGACTTGCAAGAACTTCAACTTCAAATCAGTGCATGCATTGTATCACAAAAATGTAAACGTACAACCACAATTCTGCAATAGAATGTTTACATTTACCTTCTGTGCTTGTATTTCTATTATATCTTGTTTTTTACACGCTCAAATCAAGGTTCTGCATTTGTGGGGCCAGATCAGCAGCATCAGAAGAACAATCCAGTTCAGCCTCCAGCTTTCTCACAGAATTTTCTAAGCCTTCACATGCCTGGAAGAAGCCTTCTGAAGGGCCCTTCAGATTCCGGACCTCTGCCTGCATTTCTTTAATTTCGTTTGTTATTTTCCCAGCTGCTGCCTTCAGTGCAGGAATCTCTTGTGGAGGATAGAGACATGCTCCAAGCTCGTCAACCTGAATTCCAATCCCTTGACAGATTTTCAGTAATTTCTCCAATGAATCAACAGAATGACTGCCACCATTGGGACTTGATTGTTTCAGTAAACCTGTAATGTAGCGGATAAGTTCCTTGATGACTGCAAGTGTGTTGGACACAACATCTATTGTTGATTGGGCAATTTTCATCTCTTCCAGCGACAGGTCATTACCAAGGTCACCCTCACTTGAATCATCATCTTCTGGGGGATCACCAGCTGGGTCAGAAGCAGTCTCATCAGAAATTTTGTCTGCTGGATCAGTAGTACCCGGCTTGAGTTCCTTCATCTCACGCAGTACATCCTTCAAGGACACTGCAACCTGTGTTATAGCTCGTCCAATTGCTGTGTAGTTTGTGGTTGGAGTCTTTTTGAGGGCAATACATGCATCCCATACAGCACCAGCTAATGGTGGGATCGATCGTTTCTGATTCGCATCATGTGATCCTGCATAATATTCATCTTACTACAGTGTTTGAAGAATGATGATTCCACTTCTGCATTTCTTTCCTATTCCTTTTGAATTTCCATAGTATATAACAGTAAAATGAAACAAACGTTTATTTATTTTTAGCATTTACCTGAAGCCTGACCTTACAGGGAAGGGATCAAATAAGTTGTGGGAAATCGATCAGTAATTAACTAGGATGCAAACAAACTTATGAACTTTATGTGTGTGTGGCAGAAGCTTAAATATTTTCAAGAAATTTGCAAAAAAATCTATCAAATTAAAAAAAATCCAGGACAAAAAAGAGACAGAATAAAATCATTACCATCAACATCTAAGCCTTATCCAAACTATATGGGATCAGCTACATGAATCCAGTTTTGCCATTCTGTTCTGTTTAGTGCCATATGCATTGTTAAATTATGAGCACTTAAATCATTTCTTACTAGTTACTACTTCAACCCATGTCCCTTTTTGTTTGCCCCTAGCTCTTTTAGCCCCTTCAACTTTTAAAAGATCACTTCATATAGGTGCTGTAGATGGTCTTATATGCATGTAACCAAACCATCTTAGTCTACTTTCTCTCATTTTATCACCTACTTAAGCTACTCCTAGGTTGGACAAGTGACTTCATTTCTAACCCAATCTTCTCTAGTTTTTCTACTCAAACATCTAAACATTCAGATTCCAATCACACTCGTTTTTTTCACATGCTATTCCTTGACTGCCCAACACTCTATTCCATGCAACATTGCTGGTTTTAGAACTGTTTTATAGAATTTTCCTTTTAGCCTAATTTGTATTTGTCTATCACATAAGACTCTGGATTCACCCTTCCATTTTGCCCATCCGGCTCTAATTCTATGGGTGATATCCTCCTTAATCTCTCCATTGTTATGAATTATATCTTGGCAGAAGCTAGAGACATCTTGGACTCAATGCAGGCTAAATTGAACTGGATTCCCAGGGAACTGAACACTGTAGCAGATGGGTTAGCTAAACCTGGCGCTCATAGAGATTTTTTTTAGTGATAGTGCTCTACCTTTGTAACCTTTATCTGCTTTGCTTTGGTGTACATTATCTCATGTACCACCTTTTATTAATAAAATCTTAGTCACCTTTTACTCAAAAAAAAATCTTGGTCTCTAATCCAAAGTTTACACTAATTTGCACTCCTACTGTCATTGAACTTACATTGCATATATTCTGTTCTAGTCCTACTTATTTTAAAACATCTTGTTTCTAAGGTATTTGTCCAAAAACCTAACTTTGCATTTAATCCTTTGTTAGTTTCATCAATTAATACCATATCATTAGCACACAACAGGCACCATGAGATCTCTTCCTAAATATGCTTAGTCAATTCATCTATGACTAGTGTAAAAAAAATACAATAGAGAATAAAATAATATAATTTTAAGAGGTAGCATATGAACAGACCACTAATCATTCTATCTGTTTTAACAGATCCGACTTTCAAATGCATCCCAACCCCTGATATACCATATAAACATGCATCAACCACAATGACCACATGCTCCAAGTTCATGAACATTTGCTATTAATATTTTCTTGTTTTCTTCTATTTATCCTGTACATATTTTAAGATGTTATGGTTCCAACCACCAAATAGCTACACTAAAACTATCAGTTCTGCAGCAACTTCCTAAAACAAGCAAAACTTATGACAATGTCACAAAAGGAATTCAAGGTCAATCAACTGCCACAGTTGTAATTGTAGGGTGTGTGTGTGTGTGTGTGTGTGTGTGTGTGAGAGAGAGAGAGAGAGAGAGAGATTACCATAAGAGGAAACAGCCTCTTTCAATAATGCTAAACTGCAATCGACAACTTGCTTCGCAGATGCATGGATGTTTGAACGAAGAGTAGGTCCAGCACCCACTGTACTTCCATGGGAAAGCAAAAGGAATCCCTGAAGCATGTTAAAATATGACCCCATGTTCTCTTCCAGTTGGTTCACATCTGGTGCTTCTCCGGTCCATAGCATCCCCGCTGCATACACAACAAAAAGCATAATGAATAGGCAACCAGAAGTTGATATCAGAACCATTGTTGCATGGACTCTCCTAAATGGACAATGTGTCCATGTCTGACATGCTGTCCAACATTCCATGGATTCTTGTGGAAAGTTCCATGGATTCTAAGGTAAAGGGCCATTACCTAATGTAACTCTCAACTATCTGGGGCCTTGGGAAGAGTAGACGGGATATGGTCCTAACATTTGGCTTTTTTTTTTTTTTGCACAGTGGCTGCTCTCAGACTCGAACCCATTTTCTCATGCTTGTCAGCCCAAGGTTGTACCTTCAGACCTTCCTTGGAGACATCAGTTGTTCCAAGGTTTATTGGTTGTGTATCATCAAAAGGAGTTCACCTATAACTGGTGTTTTCAAACCCCACAATAGGTGAGGACCTAAGGGGGTTGAACAATTTGAACCGTCACCCAAATTATCTATTTAACCAGTGCAATAAAATCGTTAACTTGTTTGGTCATCATAGTTCCATGAAAAAATATGATTTTTGTTGCACCAAAACTGGAACAGAAGAACTTGATACCCAAAAACAAGTTGATAATCTCTTTTATCAATAAGAATAATTACTTGAAATTGAATTGGAAGAGTTTTTTTACAGAACAATTGCTTATTATCCATTTTAGGGACATTTTTGGTTGAGAACAAGTACAAGGCTAGGGATTACTAGTTTAGGAAGTCAAGGAATAAAAAGAAACCAGGAAAAAAAAAAAAACAGCACTAAATCTAGAAAAAACAATGGTGGTAATTGCACTTGTAACTTGTTGATTCTATTTCTTCCCTTCTTTACTAACCTCTAAGTCATTTTGAAGGGAAAAGGAGGTCAAGGATAGTTCCACATAGAACTTCATGGCATATTTATAATCCTTTTGTGTTAGAAAAACATTCAAAACTGACATTATATTTTAGATATGACTTTTACTTTAAATGATACAGAACTAATTTCATAGTTGTTTTAATTTTCTTTCTACAATTTTACCAAAGATTTGTTCCTCTTATATTGTTTAACAATTTTATTTTCGGTTGGGTTGGTCCAGACAGTTAAGCCCTTTTTTTATAATTGTCTAGACAGTTGAACCATTAACTAAGTGCCATTTATGCCTTTGTAGATTGATGAAAGGGTTAGGTCTAAAATGCCGGTACCATCAACTCCAAACCTCAGCAACTTGAATCAAATATCCATTCAAAATTCTTGGATGCTCCTAATGGCATGAAGACCATACCAATAATTCTTTCCTTTACTTTTCTTTTTTTCCTTTTCCACTTTTTCCTTTTCATTTATTTTTATTTGTTATTTTTTGGTGGTAGGGGATTCATGACAACCTCAGGAGTTCTGTTTTATGCAAAGCGAGCTCTCTTTTGGCACTATGTTTCTCCAACTAATATATGTACATGCCCCATGTTTGAACAGAGTAGCACTTTAGGATTAAATGTTAATACAAAACTGAAGAAACTAATCTTCCGAAGCCAAATATAATCACGGATATGCTTATCAATCAAAAAAAAAATCTGAATAAAGAAATAACAGAAGAGAAAAACAGAAAAATACCAACTGTTGCTTGTTTTGACAGTTGCTCGCCCATCTGTACAACCTCTTCCCAAGTGACTTTTTCCAGAGATGATGCGGGCGTCTCATACAATACCTGTGCTGAGAGAGAATTATATCAAATACAACTCCAAAACATCTATAGAGCTTAAAAAGAGAGAAATAATAAAGAAATTTTGTAACACAAAACTTGAGCTGTTTGGCCGGAAAAAAAAAATGAGCGAAATGGGTAGGCGAGAATAGGCGAATCTTGAAATGGGTTTAACCTGGAAAGTCTCATGAATGGAGTTAAGGTGTGAATTCAGAGCTCGAGCGAGGTGCTCCTTCACGGCCTTCCCCATTTCTCTCAATTCTACTAGCAACAGAAAGGCAAAGTTGCAGAGCTCGTGTCTGGAATTGTGCTTTAATACAATTTACTTTCCGCTCGGTCTCAGGACTCAGAAGTCGGAACTCGGAACACTTCTTTGGAGAATCTATTGCTAGGTTTCCGTGGCACGTGTTAATACTCCAGGTTTTATTAACCCGTAAAACCCCAAAAACTTTCTGTTTTCTTTTTTTGTTACAAAAACTTTTGTTATTTAGTAGTTACTAGTTAGTATTTAGGGCTGTCAATTGGATCGGATTTGGTCCAATCCGATTATTCCATTATGAATCTATTATGGATCAGATCCAATTCAATGTCTCGACCGTTCAATCTGTTCAAATTTGTTTTAATTTAGATTAATTCTAATCAAAACTTGGTCCATTGGCACCTATATTCTTATGCGAAATTTTCCGATTAGTGCCCTGTACTTTGGGCCTAGCCCCGGGTTTTAAAACGTGACAATTCAGTACTCAAACTTTCAAAATGTATTAATCCAGTACCTGTCGTTAACCAATCAGTTAATCAGCCATTAAGTGACATTTGAAAAGACACAAATGCCCTTTGAATGTCATTTAATTTTCTTTATCAACCATCCACATGTTGATAAAAATGAATAGGCTCAAATCCTTGCCTCTTATATTCAAAAAATTTGGAGTTACGTCTCAGTGGGCATTATGGCGACCACAACTTTCTTGAACAGAAGAAGCAAGGATTTAGGACTATTCATTTTTTGTCAATGTTTGGATGGTTGATAAAGAGAATTAGATGACACTCGAAGGGTATTTGTATCTTTTCAAATGGCACTTAATGGCTAGTTAACAGGCCGGTTAATGGCAAGTACTAGATTGACACGTTTTGAAAGTTCGGGTACTAAATTGTCACATTTTAAAGTTTGGGGACTAAAATGGCACTAGACCCAAAGTACAGGGTACTAATCTAGAATTTTCCCTATTCTTATCTTCTATCAATTAATCAAATATTGATTCAATCCAACCCAATCCAATATAAATTCATTACGGATAGACTAGGTCCAATCCAATCCAATAAATACTTTGGACCATTAAGTCTGGACTAGTCCAATTCAATATGTCTTGTTGGTCCGTCCAATCCGGCCAAATTGATTTTGGTTTGGATAGGGTCCAATCCAAAACCAGTCCATTGACACCCCAATTAGTAACTAATACCAATATTCAAAAAATGAACATCGATCGGAAAAAGTTGGAGGTTCATGATCGGAGGTTCAACCAAGGTTTAACCGAAGGTCAAATTATGATGACCTTTTATATATATATATATATATATATATATATATTATTCTATTGTTTTTAATATAAAAAATTAAGACTTGAGGCCAAAGGCATTTTCTGATAAAAATAGCGGAGCAAAGCACCTCCGGCCTCTTGTCATCCCATAGATTGTAAAAAGTTAAAAAAAGATTTAAAGATCGTCCCAATTGGACAATCAAGTGCAAAATTATGGTCTTTGAAAGTTTGTATTTATGATTTTTTTAAAACTAGGAATAATTCACTAGTTTTTTTTACTAGACTAGCTAGTCTAGGCCCAACTCTAAGAATTGGGCCCAAAGCCAAGCCTGACTTGAGCCCAATATCAAGCTTGAACTATCCAACTTATGCCTAACCCATACTAGAATTTTATGCACTTAGGTTGGGCTCAATTGGGCAATCAATCCACACTAAAAATTGGCATACATGTATGCGTATATGTATGCATGTATATATGTAGGCCTGTAGGGTTTAATAAAAAGATTATGCTTATGCATGCAAATGTGTCTATATATGCATATATACATGTATATAATCAGGTTGGGCTCTAGTAGGATAAGGTCGGGTTGAGTTCGAGCTACCTAAGGGTTAGCTCCCTATCCCCACAGTGCTCCCCACTCCCTATGATTTCTTTTATAATGTAAATCATGTTGTTTTTATTTTTTATTTTATTTAAAAATTAGAATAAATTAGTTAAAATTTACAATCCTATTAAAAAAGATTCAAATATATTCAAACATCGACCTAACAATGTCTTTCAAACATAGGTTCTTGCTCAGTTTGGAGGGAGGGGAATGGACAGATGTACAAAGCCAGTTATAATATATTTTTCTCATAGAGAAAATAACATCAACACAGCAAACATTCTTTTCTCGTAATGCCCAGATACCACCCAAGTTTCTATTCAGGTTTAAAAAACCAAAGAACATAGCTAGTAGAAGCAGCAAATGTACTAAGACTACTATAATGAATATATTTATTAGAAAAACTCTACCACATCAGTGCTACTTAGGAGTTGGTGTTTATTATGCATGAAATTACTGTTTGGTTTCAAAGTTTATCAAATAAACATTTAAAAACAGAAAAATATTGGATTTAAGTGCATTAATATTGGGGGAAACTTCAAATTCTGGTTTCTTCCAACCCAACGTTTATTGAAATGAAATGCTGACTTGGCGCATTGAAAGCTAAGGTGTAAGATAACTTTACGGGGTGTTATTTGAAACACCCAACCAACCAGCAAAAAATAATGATGTCGATGTTCATTTTTCAATAAAACATTTATCCGAGAAACACGGTAGGGAAATTTATACAATGTTTGTTCCCTACTTTTTCCTTCGAACCAAACACAGCCTAAAGTTCCATACCATCATCTTCACGGGAGCATAATGCTGTGAAATCTTTGCTGGATGGGACCTTCCAACAGTTGATCAATCATCTTACTTTTGTGACGGCAGTCAATCATGCTTACTTAAAACCTTTAAGTTTCTCTTTCACTGGCAAAGCTTTCTAAACAAATTGAAAGCTAGAGGAGAGTGTGATCACTTAGCGATGAGGGAGCAGATAGCACAGATGGTGAGCAAATTGAGTAAGTACTTCGAATTTTATTTTCGACTTTGTCCCTTATAAAATACCCCTAGTATATCCTTGAAAAATATTAAAAATAACTTTTGATAGAATTGTTAGAATATTTATTAAATGCTCACATTGCTGTGTCTATTAGATCCAGATTCCTTACTGATGCCCCTAAAGCTGAGTTGGGAAATGATGCTAATGGAGTTTAAATTCCGGTTCAGGGTAAATTTACACTCTGGTTCATTTTTGTTTGTATTTGGCAACATTACATTTATGTATTGATAAATAACAGACCAATGCATATTGACATTGACAGTAAGATAAGTACATCAATAAAAAGAAATAAATTCTTTTGATAAAAAAAAGAAGCATATGCTTTATTGGAATTCATGTTTGCATCCATTACAGCTAAAAGTTTGTTTGGTAAAAAAATAAATTTGTCAGTGCAAAACTAACCCAGTTTTGCAATTTATATAAACCATTTTACACTCTACATATTTGCATTCACACTTATTTATGCAACCATTCTGCAGTAACAAGAACCCTGCCAATTCTCCATAAGGCTCCATTTGGGAAGAATGCAAATGCTAGTTCAGTGCGTATATGCACTCTGGTTCAATTTTGTAGTGTTTGGCAAAAATACTTTTGTGCATTAACAATGACAGAAAAATACAGTTTTCCGAGACATGTTTGTACCCAAAATGAAAGGGAATTTTACATCAAAAAAATCAATGTACATTTGCACTAAAAATTGATAAAAAAAGACATATTTCTGCCTTGCGATTCTAGTCTAGAGATGGCAATTTCACCCATCCCCGTGGGGCCCTACTCTGCCCCACCCCGATCAGGGTGGGTTTTGACCATTGATCAAGGTTCGGGGAAAACCTAAAACTCTAGGGTTAGGGGCAGTATTTGTCCACCCTGTCCCAACTATATTATAAAACATAATTTATATATATATAATTATTAATATATGCTAATATATATTATATGATATTATATTATAATATTATAATATTATGTTACATAATTTAAAATAATTCTAGGTAGGCTTCAAAAAAATAAAAAATTAATAAGTATACAAGTAAGAATGACCGGGGCGGGTGGGGAATTTGAATTTGGGGTCAGGTACGGGGCAGGCAAAACCTGACCCCACCCCACCCCGTTGCCATTCCTATTCTTGTCTGCATCCATTACAACTAAAACTCGTTTGAAAAAAGTAAATTTAACATTGCAAAACTAAACCAACTTTGCATTTGTATGACTAGAGTGTACTCCACATGTTTGCATTTGCACTTTATTTGAGCTCTTCCCAAACAAGGCCTAAGTGAAAAATGCAGTTGTAACGTGTTGTGAGGAGGAACTTGTGAGAGGAAAGCCAAACGCTTTCGAGGGTGGGGTGATTTTAGGATCCCTCCTCCCCCAAGGCCCACCTATCACTAAGACTGCATTTGGAAAGAGTGCAAATGCAAACATATAAAGTGCAAAGTTGGTTTAGCTTTGCATTGACAAAATTAACTTTCTTGCCAAATGATTTTTTAGTTGTAATGGATGCAAATATGAATTCTAATATTGAAATATACCTTTTTAACATTGATCAAATTGAATTCAAATGTTTACATCCTTTATATGTAAAAATCCTATCATTTTAGGTGCAAAACACGCCTTGGAAGTTGTGTTTGCACTCTTCCCAAATGCAGCCTAAAGGGGTGTTTGGTACAACGGTGTTGCAGAGCTATAATGTTTTGGGTTGATCAATACAAATTTGTATGAAAGATTTTTCTACCTTAAAACATTTTGAAGTGATCAATATAAATTGCTATTTCTATCTAAAATATCAAATTACAAATACATTTTTCTAATGACAATCATGTAAGATGTGGCAATAATATTTCTCACAAATTTATATTTTTGATCAACCCAAGCAAGACCCAACGGCATTACAATGCCACCGTACTAAACACCCCCTAACTTATGTTTTTTCATTGGAGCGACTGCCAATGCACAAAGACCCATAATTAGGTATAGTTGGCCGACTAGGGCTGCAAAAATTATTCAGTGGGGGTCCAACATCACCACCTAGCCCGTCCGCTTTAATCCCATCGGTAGTTATATCTTTATTACTTATAAAAGTGTGAATAAGGTATTGGCTTTTACAATTTTTCTTTACTAAAATACCCCTTTTCTTGAATTTGGTTCACCTTCATTGTAAGGGCAGAAAATGTAATTAAAATAATACTATTAAATATATTCAATTACCTCTCATTAAGTCTCACATTTAAGTCATTAAATAAATCACATCCTCTCTAATTGAATCCAACATTAATACTTTTTTTCTCACTATTAAATTCTACTAATAAATCTGTACACAAATACACAATAATTATTAATACAATGAAAATTGATATTTTAAAATAAACCTATAAATGAAATCATATTTTTCCATCTAGGTGGTGGGTAAGTAGTTCAACCATTTGTATCAAATGGATAATTCCATGATGTCATAAATAAATAATAAAAATTTAGAAATACACAAAATACAAAAATATAGAAAATAAGAAAATTATGAAAAAAATGGACACAATTACATTATTATATATTTGTCATATTAAAAAAATTAAGTATGATAGGATAGGCGTAATTTTATTAATAATTGACACTGAATATAAAACTTAAAACCGATGGGAAATGAAGCAATTTTCCTATCTAGAGGGTGGGTTAGTAGTTCAACCTTTCAAGTCAAATGGGTTAATTCATGATGTATAATTAAAAATAAAATTCTTAAAATAGAATAATACAAAAAATACAAAACAATTTTGGGCACATCTAATATAGGGGTGAGCATAATTCGATTAAAACCAAACTGCAAATTTTGGTTAATCCGGTTTTTAGAATTAGAAATTCGATTGACCGAATAAACTAAACTTTTGTATATCATATGCAATATATAATATATAGTATATAATATTATTTATATATTAATATATAATATAATGAAATGTGCTTTGATAATATATATTATATATTATATGTTGTAATGTATATAATATAGTATATACATTATTAAAATTTGGTTTTAATCGAAATAAGTAAAAGCCAATTGAAAATTTTGGTTTTTCTATTTTTCGGTTTTGATTTGGTTTTTATTTTTTAATTTGGTTTTAAAAATTTTCAATTTATTCGGTTCATTTTTTAATTGAATAAACTGAATGCTCACCCCTTCATCTATAATATTATATCTTAATCATATAAACAAAAAATAAATATGATGAATAATAATTATTTTATTAATGATATAAATTAAATGAAAATTTTAAAACCAGCTTGAAAATGAAACCATTTTCATATCTAGATGGTAGGCCAACGATCTAATCTTCCAAGTAAAATGGGTCAATCTATGATCTCTAACTAAGTAATAAATATTAAAAAATATATAGAATCTCAAAGAAAAATATAAGCTTTGTATAAAGCATTTTTTATACAGTTCTAATGTTATATATTCATAATATTAAATATGAAATTAAAAATTACTTTTATTAATGGTGAAAATGGAATACAAGATTTAAGTAGAAAATGCAACTAAAATAATACTATTAAGTGCATTCAATTATTACCTCTCATCAAGTTTCACATTTAAGTCATTAAATAAATCACATTCTCATCCTCTTTCATTCAATCCAACATTTATACTTTTGTTTCTCATCATTAAATTCCACTAATAAATCAATACACAATAGTTATTAATTAATATAATGAGATTTTATATTTTTAAAATAAACCTAGAAATGAAATCATATTTTTCCATCTATTTGGTGAGTAAATAGTTCAACCATTTGGGTCAAATGGATAATTCCATGATGTCATAAATAAATAATAAAAATTTAGAAATATAAAATATAAAAATATGGAAAATAAAGAAATTTTGAAAATTTTGGACACATTTCTATTATTATATATTTTTCATATTAAAAAATAAGTATGATAAAATAGATATAATTTTATTAATGATGAACACAGAACATAGAACTTAAAATTGATGGGAAATGAAACAATTTTCCTATTTAGGGGGCAGATTAGTAGTTCAACCTTTCAGATCAAATGGGTTAACTCATGATGTATAATTAGAAATAAAAATTTTAAAATAGAATAACACAAAAAATATGAAACAATTTTGGGCACATCTATAATATTATATATTAATCATATAAATAAAAAATTAAGTATGATGAATAATAATTATTTTATTAGTGATATAAATTAAATGAAAATTTTAAAACCAGTTTGAAAATGAAGCCAATTTCATATCTAGATGGTAGGCTAACGATCTAATCTTCTAGGTCAAATGGGTCAATCTATGATGTCATAACTAAGAAATAAATATTAAAAAATATATAGAAATTCAAAGAAAAATATAAGCTTTGTATAAAGCACTTTGATACAATTCTAATGTTATATATTCATAATATTAAACAAAAATAAATGTGAAAATAAAAATTTCTTTTATTAATGATGAAAATAGAATACAAGATTTAAAATCAACCAAAAAAGAAAAATGATTTTTTTCATCCAAGTAGTGGATTAGTGGTTCAATTGTCCATATCAAATGGATCTAACACATGATGTTATAATTAAATAATAAAATACACAAAATGAGAATTATATATTCATCATACAAAAAAAAAAGTGTGACATATGAGAATTATTTTCATTAATGATGGAAATGGGATAAAAATTAGGAAAAAAAAATATAGCATTAATGTCTAACATATGACTCCACTAACTATGTCAAAAGGTTCCATGATATGACCCCAATCTTGAATTGGGTGGTCGGCTAATCAATCTAATAAATTGATTTGACCCCAATATTAAAAACCAATATCAAACAATATATTGGAATTGCATTTCCTCTTGTTAAATGAGTATTTTTATTATGTCATAAATTAAATAATAAAAAACAAAAATATAGAATTTTTTATAAATTTTATGGAAAATTTTGAACATGTATTAATATTATCTTCATATAAACAAAAATGCATTTGAAAAAATGAGAATTGTTGTTAATAAAAATAGAAATAGCTAAAATACCAAGAAAAAAAAAACAAATTAATGTATTGACCATAGCCCATTTTCCTGGTTAAATAGGTTAGTGATTCTACCGGTAAAGACCTCATTTGGTTCTTGACCAAGTCAATGGTTTTTTTGTAATAAATTAATTTAAGTTAAAACATACTAAAAAAATACGTCCAATTAACAAACCAATAAATTCAATTCTATGGTTAGGTCATTGAATTAAATACAATATATATACCGATTCCTTAAAGAGAGTAAAGACCATGGAACCATATCCAAAAGAATTGAAACCAAGACCCAACTCGCCTGTAATTTCGGAGGTTCCTGCCGACCTGTTCACAGTTTTCGTGGTTTTAAGTCCCAGAGAAAATTATCGGTTTGCCTTTTGCTGTTTTGCATATTAATTTTGGTATCAAATAACCATTATTAGGTTAACCGTGAGGGTGTAAATAGTCTATAAACCAACTTCACTCTGATGCATTAAAAATTGTCATATGAGATCATATTGCAATGTAAGGGTGTCAATGAACCGGTTTTGGATGATGGACCAACAAGACATATTGGATTGGACCAATCTGGTCCAAAATATTTATTAGATTAGATTGGATCTGATCTGTCTATAACAAGTTTATATTGGATTGGGTTGAATTAAGGGAGACCAAATCAGCCCCCCACAAAGTCCCACAGCACATCTCCGCCATGTATTGGGAACATCTCCCGATGATAACATCATCATTCTTGGTATTATCATTGGGAGATGTTCTCAATACATGGCCGGGATGTGCTATGGAACATTGTGGGGGACAGTCTTGTGGGGGCCTGATTTAAACTCGGATTAAGGCAATATCTGGTCCATTGATATAAGATAAGAATATATGTGTCAATGGACCAGGTTTGGATTGAAACCAATCTAAATCAAAATGAATTTGAACAGATTGGACGGTCTGACATTGAATTGGACCGATCCAAATTGGTCCAAAACATTCAATGGATTGGATTGAACCTGGTCCATTTATAATGGACTCACATTGGACTGGATTGGACCAAATCCAGTCCAATTGACACCCCCTATAATGCAATGTTAGGTGTGCATTCAATCAATTTGTAAGTGGACTGAAATGGTTCATCCTTAATCAGATCGGATTCAAATTCAAATCTGAGAATGTTTTGACTTGTATCAAGTCATTCAATGTAGTGTGACCAAAACAGATTACCTGTGAAAATATTAACATTGTATTAAAAATTAATCCTTACATCACGTTACACACCATGTCACAACCACTAATCAGAATCTTAATGGTTCACGGCTGAGAGAGTACTACTATTCATTCAAAATTGTGTTGAAAGATAGAATTTCAAAAGTTGGAAAATGGTTGATCAGTCATCGTTCTCATTCAATTCAATCCATTCTCTATCGAAAATCTCCCTTCAAATATCCTCTCCTTTGCCTTGATTGCCTGCAAAGGTCAATGCAGAAGATCAAATACTCCATTAAACATTGCATGAACAAAAAACACTCGTAGCTTACATTTGATCTTATAGGCAGGACATGATCAATTGATATCTATGACTTACTTTAACCATTGTATCATTGTACAATTATTCATTTTCACAATGAGTGAATATAGATTTTAGCTGAATTATCTGAAAGAGGTTTTATGTAGAGGGAACTTAGCTTAAGCCATGAACATAACCTCTGCAGGTAAAATAAACTACAGACCTGCTTTTCCCAATTTGTGAAAATTGTAATGAGGGATAGCATAGCTGATTGTAAAGTAGACCCAGTCAGTATTCCAATCCAGAGGCCCTTTCCTCTTAAAGGTGTGCGGAAACCCAAGAAAGCTGCTATTGGAACCCCAGCAAGATAGAAAGCTCCAAGGTTGACATAGGCTCCAATATGCTGCCACCCACATCCTCTAGCAACACCTGAGAACATGTAAAGGGGGCACTGAGATAACACACGAGGGGAGTCCCAAAATCTTTGTCCAAGTGCTGATTGAATATTATTCCAGAGCTGAAAAAACTTACCTGAAAGAACCCCCTGTAGGCTATCCATGACAACTGACATTGAGATCAGAGGGGCCATTCCTTTTACATAATTTACTACTTCCTTCTCATTGCTGTAAGCATAACTCCAAATGTACCGCCCAGCATAGAGGGATGTGCTTAAGATAGTTGTCTCTGTTAGTGAGAGAAACATCACAGCACAAACAGCGGTACGAGCTGCTTGTGGGTTCCCAGCTCCTAATTCGTTTGAAACTCGAGTGCTACAGAATAGAAGATGTGGTCTTTTATCAATATCAGAATACAAGCATCAAACTTACATATGCACATGTAGATTCAGATCAAGAATACCCATGAATCATACATATGCAGCCATGGGTATCTGATTATTAACCAAGTATAATGCATATAAGAAGGGAAGTTTCAGAACAAACCTGGCAGCAGCACCAACTCCATAGGGAATGGTGTAGAGCAAGGAAATGGTGGTGAGGCTGTTCACAAAGACAATGAAAAATTAAATGTCTTATACAATAAATATTAATAAAGCAAGTGCTCTTTAGAATCAAATCTCAAGACCCAAATCCCAATCTTTCTTTCAAAACCATACCATACAGAGAGCACTGAAGTTTCAAGTTCTGGATTTGGCAACAGCCCAGACAGCAAGACAAGCAGCTCAAATGACCACCATTCCAGACTATAATCATCAAAAGAAAGGGGCCGGCCCATTAGAAAAGAGAAGAAACTGAGAATCAAAGTAAATCAATATCCCAAAGAGAGTAAGTAAATGTACCAAATCATCACAGCTGAAGGGACAGCAAGGCGGACGAACTCTCCTATGCCTCGGAATGCTTCCATGGATAGTGGCACCCGGGTTTTCCCACATGAAGAAGAGAACTTCATGTACAACACAAGGAAGATCACATTCAACCAATATGATATACTGATTGCCAATGCAGCCCCAACGTTGCCTAACCCCGACCTAAATACTAAAGTCCAACAGAGAGGAATGTGGAGAAGTAGAGTTACAAAAGAACTCAAGAGCATGGGAAGAAGCATACTCTGAGCCTGAAAATATCTGATCAAAGGTTGAAGAGTGGCATAAGCGAATAGTGCAGGGATGAGCCAGATTGTATATTTACCAGCTTCCCTTGAGATTGCAGGGTCTTGACCGATGAGAGATAGTAATTTTCCCATTGAGACCCATATGAGAGAGAGGGGGACACAAACCAAGTTGAGAGACAGAATGGCTCCATAAGTATGACTTCCGAGCTTTCTATATTGCTGTGCACCATAGGCTTGTCCACATAGAGTCTCCAATGCACTTGCCATTCCAAGCTGCACATCAAGTACAACACTCTGTTAGTTGCCATTTTCCAAGTACTCAAACTTCAAAAGAAGTTCAGCCCAGACTCGCCATTGTTGTAGATTATTGACTCAGAACCAGTTTGGTGAAACTCTAGTACTAGACAGTCAGAGCGTAGGACGAGAGCCATGAGTAACCCAGCAAGTTCAGGCCTCACTGGGTGCTCAAACAGTCAAACTGGACCAGCCTGCACCCGGGCGGCCATGCCCAGATCAATTGAGTGGACTTTCCACAACCTCAAATTCGGCTTAATTGCAATAGAAAGGGTCGTTATATGACAATACAAGCCAGTGGGATAATGTGTGTTGTAGATTCCAATCAAACATGAGAAAAGTTCCCTTGTGTGAGGGACCCATTACCATGATAACTAAATACAGCTTCCTGCGACCAGCATTCCCTGTTCTCCTCCTAAAGCTTTCAGCCTTTTCCACTGTTCTCACACAAATTGAAAGCAAACAAGCTTTCCACGTTTCCATAAACTTGACTTTAACCTACACTAAAGTTTACACTTTACAGTGTTTGGCGTCATTGGTTCGATGGTTCCGATCGATTGAGCTGAATCCAACGGGCCCGGATTAGGAAAATGCTTCCCAAAAGTATCAAACCAGTGACCAGAAGTAAGAATAAAGCAGAGACTAGCGACAAGTTGCTTTTGCTTTTGCTTTTGCTATTGCAGCCGCCAAAGTACTCGCGCTACCCTATTTCCACTACTGGTCGATGATGGGGACCTAATGGCCATTGAGATCCCGTGGTCCCACCACGATACCAACCCAAAACCCTCTGTGGAAACTGGGAACACCAAGAGTGAATTGGTGCGATTGGAAAAGCTACTAACACTTTATCGTAAGATAAAAAGGAGACTACTTACCAGAAGACTGAAGCCGGTGACGCCAGTGAGGGAGCTGGCGATGGCGGCGCTAGAGAGCGCGAGTTCACCGAGATGACCAACCATCATCACCGATATGACTTGCAGCAAGTACTGAGACACGGTCACCGCCACCATCGGCCCTGCTATGAAGCCTACCCGCTTCACTTCTTCCACAAAAACACCCCATCTCAATACCTCTCCTCTGTCTCCTCTCTCTTTCGCCAACAAACCCTCTTCCATGCTCTCTCTCTCTCTCTCTCTCCCCCCTCCCCCCACACTCGAATCAGAGTCTGTGAGGTTGCATCGCCTCTAGATGATCTACAGGTAAGAGAGAAAAAAATGATAGTGAGAAGAGCGGCAGAGGAGAAGTCCAACCGGGATTTTCATTCTTTAAATTACTTTTGTTTTCTTATTATTAAACAGCCATAATTTTTTACCAGAAATCGTAAGACCAAGGGACCCACCTACCGATAAAATAGTTAAAACAAAAAAAAGGAAAAATAATAATATCATTGAGAAATGTTTTCAATAGACGGCGAAGATGTGTTGTGGGACGTTGTGGGGCGCCCCCAGGCGCAACACTGACTACATGGGTTGGATTTTGATTCGACCTGCTTGGGGTTAAGCACTTTGCTTTTGGACAATACACGTGGGTGGTTGTGCACTCGCGGAGCAGACGCGTTATCTTGGGCCTCGGGCACGGGCAATACACATACATTGACGGTCTGCGTTAAGTGTGGTTCCTGGAAGGTGATATATTGAATCTGGGTACAATGAGCAGTTCATATTTTGCCACGTGTAACAAAGTGGAATTGTTTGGACAACCACTCAATGGATCCCACCATGGATATTGGGTTTTTGCTTCATTCATCTAGATTTAGATCTTTGGGGTCCAATGGATTGTAACTTGTAATACAATTTCATTTGAACTAGTATAAATGTATTGGCGCCTTGGCGGTGTATTAAATTTCAATCTTAATACAGTTTCATTTTAACTAGTATAAATGTATTGGTGGTGTATTAGATTTTAATTTTATTTTGGATTTGAATTTTATTTGTTTTAGATTTTATTTTATTTTGGGCTTTTTATATAACATGAATGAAAATTGGTAGGTGTGGATTGATTTATATCATATCTTGTAGTAGGGATAAATCTATACTATATATCATTGTTTATATTGTTTTGAACAATGGATAAAAATGTGTTGATTGAAACTGTGCTAAGGGCATTTCACATCACATTTATTGATTTCCTATATCTCATATATAACTTGTGAGATAATTTATACACAGTCCATCATGAATGAAAATTTCTTATATTTTAAGTTTAAAATAATTTAAAATTATAATACAAAATAATTATAAATAAAAATAAAACATCAATACATGATTACCAACAAATATGAAAAACCATTTATCATATATATCAAATATTAGAGGATAAAATGTATAGAATATAAATTTATGTAATAATATAAAATAATTTTTATCAATAAAAAATGATAAATTATTCAAAAAGTGAAAATAAATGAATGTGGCTGAGACAATGTAATTTTAGTGCATTGCACCAAACTGTATCCATGGGTTACCCATACCATAGACCGATCCCAAGCATGATATTTTGCTATGTGAATCATCCCTCCCGGCGGACAAGAATGGTCCACACCAAACCGAACACATGCCATCCATGGGATAATTATGGAACCGAATAACATCTTCATTTGTATTGTAAATGAACAAAACAAGGTAAACAATAAAACAAAAATAATCCATATAATTTGCATTCAGTTTTTTTTTCTATGGTTGCATGGAAATTATCCCAATGCAACCAAGTTTCCATTTTCTTTCCTATTCTCAAATCACCAAATGTTTGGGACTATTCACTTTTGAATAAGTTGTAGGCCCTCTAATAAAGTTCTTTTCCATGGATATCACTTACTCTTAGGGGGCGTTCTTTTTTTGGATTGGAGAGGGGGGAAGTTGGTCAATGGGATTTTGGTTCCCATAGGGGGAAATTGCCAACACTTGAATGGGACAAAAATGCCCCTTTCAATAATGAATTTCTGTCTAAAATGGCCATTGCCATATTTACCTGAGAAATAAAAGAATATGGGTAAATGCACTTACCTAGGTAAGTGTTTCCTAGGAAAAACTTACCTAGGTAAGTAACTTACCGAAAAACGAATGGGGCCTTAAGTGGATGTGTAATTTTCCCATGTTGGGGTGGGGGTGTGAAGTTGACAAAAGTAACTCTAATTCCAATAATAAATTTTTATGAGTAAAAATGTCATTATATACTTTCCTTGGGAATCAAAAGAACATGAAAAAGTGCACATTCCCAATAAACACTTTACCTAAATAAGTGCACTCACCTCCAAGTAAATGGCTTCCTAAAAAATAAGGGAAATTGTCTAAAACTCACCCTGAGCTTTCAGCATTCCTCTTAAACTCATCACAAATTTTCAAAGTATCTAAAACTCACCATGTCACCAACTTAACGTTAAACAAACTAATGGGTGTTAATATATTACCATTTTAACCTTCATAAAAATATAAAATATATACATATATTTTAATAATTAGACATGAAAAAAAGGAAAAAGTTCAAAAAAACAATTTAAAATATAAAACGCATAAAAACACAAAAATTTCAAAAATATATAAAAATTGCAAACAAAATAAAAAATATTTTCAAATTATAGAAACTATAAAAATTGAAAAACAAAATCAGAAAATAAAAATTCTAGAAAAAACCCCAAAATTTATAGAAAAATACAAAAAATTGCAAATAAATAACAAAAAATACAGGAAAATTTATAGATTGTAGAAAAGAGAAAATGTAAAAAAACAGAAATTATAAAAAAAAACACTAAAAATGCAAAAAACACATGAAAGTTGAAAACTGAAAAAGACCATTTTCCTCTAACTTGCCATCCAAGAGTAATTTGGTCATGAAAATTGTTATTTATGCTGATGTGGACACCTCTGTTAAGAAGCATTAACGGTGCACTAACGGAAGGTAAGCTTTGAAAAATAAAAACTTACTGACATGGTGAGTTTTAGACATTTTGAAAAGTTGTGGTGAGTTTAAGAGAAATGCTGAAAATTCATGGTGAGTTTTAGACAATTTCCCAAAAAATAAATAAGGCCTTAAACTACAAGAGATGTTCTTGATGTGGCATGGTTGTGTGAATGTGGCCAACAATGTATTGCGGTCAACAAATCTAGACTCGAATCTAGCCTTTTTTGTATAGGGAATTTTGAGTTCAAATCTGCGCCCCACAGCACTTCCCGACCTTTTACTGGGAACATCTCTTGATGATAAATACGGGGATGATGAGACATCATCGAAAGATGTTCCCAATACAAGGTTGGGATGTACTGTGGGGCATTGTGGGGTGCCCCTTTCTGGGGCGTAGATGTAAACTCGAGAATTCCTACCTTTCAAGTAAGTATGCTCTTGATAATGATCCGATAGTTGAGATGATCACTCGGCATCACTCTAATTATAAAGGTGTGGGATCAAACCCACATAATCTATAGGCTCTTCGTGGTAGAGGTGTTCATGGGTCGGGTTGGGTCAGTTTATTGGGGTTTTTCCAACCGACCGACCTAGTCGGGTTACCTAAGGTGGAAACCGAAACCGACCCGACCTGGTCGGGTTACCTAAGGTGGAAATCGAAACCGACCCACTGATAGGCCAAACCGACCTGGTCGGTTTGAGTCAGGTTGGGTCGGTTTCGGTTTTGCTCCTGTACAAAAGGACACCTAATTGAATTCTAATTGTAATTGCCTAATGGGTTGCCTATTTGGTGTAAAAGATTATAGAAAGTTAGAAACTATGATAAATTGCTTATACTAATTGTAATTGCCTAATCGGTTTCGGTTTTTCTATTGTTTAAATTAAATTAGTCCTTTAAATTTTTGGAAAACTGCAAAAAAACAATCAATTAATCGATTGGTTGTTTCAGTTCTTTGGTTTTTCAATTTTTATTATAATGTAAATTTCATATCTCTTGTCTCCATATAAGATATGAAAAATACCATAAAATGATCGATTTGGTACAGTAAACTGTGGATTTCCAAAAATATAAAGAGAAAGAACATGAAGAGCAGAGAGAAAAAAAATGGTATTGTGTACTTTTTGAAATTAAATGAGAGAAAACAAACTGGGCCAACCAGCTATGTACTATGGTGCTGGTGCTGCACCGCTATGGAGTGTGGAGATTATTATTAGCATTGGCAAGGTGGTGACATATGATGTGTATTGCTCTGATGGAGAGTAGAGGAGAGGAAGAATAGAAATGGAGGTGTTTTGATTTCTTTCTAGAGAGACAGAAGTAGCTCCATTTATAGAGAGACAGAAATATATCAATAATAAAGTAGTCAAGTCGAGTCGATATTTTGATTAGGATAAGATACGATACATATAGTTCATTATGATTGCTCCGATACGATACGTATAACTCATTATGATTAGGATTGTTCGTCGATATTTTGAATTTTGGTTGTACATATAAATAGTCAAGTCGAGCACGATGATATTGGATGCAGGGATGCTAACGGACTGGATCGGATTTGAATCAGCATATATTCAAATCCTATTCGAAACTGTTCATGCTGAATCTGATCCAATCGGATTGATAAGTAAGGATCTGAATTCAAATCCGATCGAGAAATCTGATTTTTTGATCTGATTTGTTTTCTTTAAAAATTAATAAATTATTTAAAAAATAAAATATACCAATTTAAATAAAGTAAAACAAAAATATAAGTATTTTTAATTATTTTCATTGTATATATACATGCTTTTTATAAAAAAAAAAAATAATCATGGTTTTTGAACCGTCGTTGATCCGGATGGTTGGACTGTTTGGCCTGGGAACCATCAAGGCAATCGATTCTGTTTTACCCCAAACCCGATCCCTGACTTAAAACCGTTGAATCAGTCAATGGCCCATTGATCCGGACGGTTGAATTGTCGACCCGTTCAATGGTTTTTGGTCATTTTTTATTTTTTTAATTTTATTGTCAGAATGAGCCGTTCATTCGAATCGAATAGTCGAACCGTCAACCTGAAAATAGGTGACTAGAACGATTCTATTTCTAGGTCGTTTTTTAAAACCATGAAATAAATAATATAACAATTTACAAAAATACAATATAAATAATATATTTACAAATAAATATATAACATATATCGGATTAGATTTTCTCGGATCGGATGAAGATAATCTATGATCCGAAGATCCGAATTCGATGAAATAGGGTCGGATATCCGATCCATTGCACCCCTAATTGGATGTGTATCCTGAATAAGTAAATTAGTTATATGATAGTTAATCATTTTTTAGTTTAGTCAATTGCATTTGGTTTTTGGATTTTTCATGAACAACCCTACCTAATGTAATTCGTAATAGCAATAAAGAAAGTACGATGTTGATATAAAGGAACTTGTTTTTCTCATTGTATCTATTGTACGATGACTGGAGTAACCCATTAGTGGAACCATTTTGGTGGTGCTAGGGGTGTAAATGGATCGCATTATGATCCCATCCGATATCTGATTTTATTTTATCAAATTTGGATCACCTTTGGTTGGATTTTTGGATTGGGTCAGATTTGAGTCATCTTTATCAGATTCAAGAAGATTTGATCCGATGTGTTATATATTTATATATAAAATATATATATGTTATTTATTTATTTATCTATAAATATATTATTTATATTGTGTTTTTATAAATTTATTACATTATTTATTTTTTATAAAAAACATGTTTATATAATGAAAATAATTAAAAAAATACCTGTATTTTTTGTTTTTTTCTGTATTTAAATTGATATATTTTATTTCTTTTTAAAAATTTATTAATTTTTAAAGAAAATAAGTTGGATCAAATCAGATCTAAAAATCCGATAAGATTCGAATTCATATCAAGTTCTATCAGATCTGATCGGATCTTTCAGATTGAATCCGACATAAACAATATCGAATCAGATTCAAATATACCCTGATTAGAATTCGATGTAATACGTTTACATCCGTACGTGATGCTGATTAAGAACAACCCTCGATGACTACATGAACCCAATTCTGGGTTTTCTTCTTGACAATTATAAATGATTATTTTAAATGAATAAATGTGATGGATTCATTATGTCATGATTCAGGAATATATGTCACGTGTCATTTATATATATTGCCTGTGGCCATGAGCAACGATTTTTTTGTTTTTAAAACTAAGGGCCCCTTTAGTTTACGGGAATAGGGGTTTGAAATCGGATTCGAATGGAGACATTCCGATTCCTGTTTCGTAACTATCGTTGGGTCATTTGGGTGGAATTGGAATATCATTTCCATTCCTAATGGAATGACTTCTCCCTTTGAATTTTAAAGAAACTATAGCAATAGATTTCTGATTCTGATTCTAATTACAAACCAAACAGACCCTAAATTTTAAATCTAAATAACATCTTCCTCTCTCTCTATTCTTTGCGTGTGTCGTGTGAAGAGTCTTTAATTTCTCTCAATTTGATCATCTTATTTAATGATCAATTTCTGTGATGCTTGAGACAGAGAACAAGATTTCAAAACTCAATTATTACTCATAAAACGACAAACTTGACTTTATCCAATTCAATAAAACGACAAAGAAAGTGATTGGTTAAGGTTTATTTGTTCTTTCCTTCTTATCTACACTTCTTAGTTCTTACACTAAAATTATAGTTTAACAAAATCACAATGAGGATGCTCTATCAGTGAATTTTAGAGATTTCTTTTTCTTCTTCCTCTTTTTGTTCTATCTGTAGTTGAAACGGTCAGAGTAATTTACACTCACTGCCGTGTGGCTGTTTTCCTTCAAATGTTTGAAGTTTCATTAGGTTCCGGGTGGTCGGCCGGAAAACCCGGGTATGGTCATCTGACTTGTTTTGTTTCACCCGAAATTGATTTTTGCAAAATAAAACTGTTGATTTGATCAATAAATTATTGACTTAGGTGGTTGAACCGTTGAATTATCAACTTGAATAATAGTTTTAATTGTTTATTTATTTATTTATTATTTTTTTAGCAGAATGAATTATCCATCTGAACCAGGCAGTTGGACCATTCCACCTGAGAACCGATTCCATAATGGTTCTTGCCCGGTCCGGTTTTAAAAGCCTTGATATAAACAGTTTCTACCTTAAATCTGATTATTAGACTATCAAACATGGCATAAAGGCAACTTCATTTGTTTTTGTTGCCTTGGAAATAGCTACAATGAATGTAGAGGTGTCATGCATGTGTTTCCAAAATGAAATAGTTGTCAATTCAACTAACAGCTGTAACCATCTTTATGCTAATTCGGTCTAATTTATTTGCAGTGCAATAGGAGCGCAAATTCTGATTCACTTCTGTTTCAAGTTCACTTTGTTTTGTTAATTCTAATTTGTTTGCAATGCAGATCATGTAAATAAAACCGAAGGGAAAAGTGTAGCGAAATTTCACTTTTTTCATATGCATCAGTACAGGTGCAAATGCAATTAATTGCAAATAAAGGTCATCATCATTTGGTTTCTGTTAGGTTTCTGTCCTGTTTTCATATATGACGTGATAATTGAGAACACTACCTTCTACCTCCTAGTGTGCATGAAGACAATTTCATTTGGGTCTGTCTCTTATAAATAGTTATAAGGGTACAAATTGACAAATTGTACTTTTATTATTTAGATATTATCTTGTGGTACCTTTAAGTTTTCAGATAATTGTCTAAAACCTCCCTTGTCATTAATTTTCTGCCACATTCCATTTACATGTGACATCACGTGAGTGGTAATTATTTTAAAATTCCTAAAATACCCTTATTGTTTATGGTTGTTGTTGGAAGTTGCAGCAATGGCGATGATTTTGGTATCGTCGTTGCAGGCTACGGCAGCCACACGGTTGTTGGTGCTAGAGTTGATCCTCTTTCCTTCCAACCCAGAACTGGCCTCTCTCTCTCTCTCTGCAACGAACATTCTCGGAAGACGATGATGCCGGTGGTAGTTCTCTGTTTATTGTCAAGAGATGAAGATGAAGGAAGGAGAAGCAAAGGAAGAAGGAGAATGAGAAGAAAACTTGGTCGTTTGTATCCGAGTGTGTGGAGGGGTCCGCTGCTACTGCAACTTGTAGCAACAGTGATGAAACAAGGGTGAGAGAGAATGGGGGAGAGAGAGAGAGAAAGAGAGAACGAAGGGGAGGAAGAGACAAAGAGAGGGAAGGATGTCGAGAGGGAGAGAGAACAAAGGGAATGAAGGGGAGAGAGGGAGAACGAAGGGGAGGAAGAGAGAAAAAGAGGGAGGGAGCCCTTCGCCGGTGGCTGTCACCCTTGTTTCATCATCATCGATGATCCACCAAATCAATGCTGAACAGTAGCGTGATGTTGATCTTTAAAGTCCCTAGACGATCCGGCATCTGGGGATTATTCATTGCAGCTCGATCCACAAGGATCCCCATAATTATTTCAGAGGCGGAGGGGAGGTCTGAGAACGGAGAAAGAAAGAGAGAGAGACCAAAGGCGGAGGGGGAGGTCTGAGAATGGAGAGAGATTAGAGGGGGACAGTGAAATAGGAGATGAAATTTGAGGAATAGTGGAAGATAAATTCAACATTTTGTTTTCTTCCGTTAGCACTTAACAGCAATGTTAATTGTTAGAAAACTCAAAGGGTACCGCAAGACAATATCTATACAATAAGGGTACAGTATCAATTTCGTGAACAGTAGGGGTAGTTTAAGATATTTACCCCTAGCTATAATGGGTTTAGAGATGTGATGATGCATCCATTTTATCATGGTTTTCAAAACCGGACTGGACCGAAAGGTCAGACCGGAAAAACTGGGAACCGGTCAGGTGACGGGTTCCGTTTTACCCCAAAACCTTTATTTCGCCAAAAATCATTGATTTGATCAACAAATCGTTGACCTAGGCAGTCGAACTGTTCAAACCATTCAACAGTTTGACCATTTTTTATTTTTTTTGTCAGAATGGACTCTCCGTTAAATTCAAACAGTTAGACTATTCAACCTAAGAAGTGGACCCTGACTCGTTCGTTGTCTGGCTCAATTTTAAAAACCTTGCATTTTATAGACTCAATTCTTATAGTTAATGTTTATCTTAGGCTCTTAAAGATTCAGTTCTTATAAACTACTAATATTAGTATATTACTTTTATAAATACCTTGAATGAATAGAATAGGTCATTGAGACCTTCCTTTTACTTCTTCTCGTTCTCTCTGTCTTAATATTTCAGCCTATCATTAGAAGTTCAATGAATTAATTTCAATAATCTAATTATCTGAACTTATTTAGTTATTTATTTTATCATCTAATCCTCCTTCCAATTATATCAGGTCGGCAACATGAATCATATTTTACCATTCCTTAACGTCTTCCCATGAATGATAAATGGGATATTCTCAATAAATGAAAAGTGAGATATTCCCAATGTACGATTATAATATCTGGTGAATAGACTTATGGGTAATAATCCGAACTTGTTTGGGAGGCCTGAAGTGCAGCAGCTTCAGCTGGACCAGTTTAGCCCTCCCAAATGGGCCCTTGTTTACATAACTCATGTATCCCCATTTCATTGAAGGGTCCCAAAGGGAGTGATTTGGATATCAGTCCTATAGCATAGACGTGGCCCATTGACAGCCCTACATTTTCTTCACGCTTAAAAACATGTGGCCTCTGAAGGCAGTAGTCCTGCAGCCAATAACTGAGAGAGACTTAGTATATTGTTAATTTTGTTATTATTCAATTAGAATCCATCCAAGGTCTAAAAGAGCAATAAATCAATTATACTGAGTCTGTCTCAAAGCCCCAGGACCCATCTTTTGATTTTAGTTTATTTTTTATTTTTTTGAACATAATGCGACATTTACACTTATTTGGTCCAAATAAGCACGAATCGCTAGGGACCGCTTCTTCCAAATAATATATGAAGCTTTCTTGTCCTACCTTCTTATGGTCACATGGGGTCCCTATCTACTAATGTGGACAGGTTTAATTTATATTCTTCACTGAGTCCATTATATTCGAAAAGAAAACACAAATCGAAAACAAAGAAGAGAAGGAATGGAGGAGAAAGGAAAACAAGCTCTCCAATCTCCTCTAATTCCCAATCAGGAGGAAATAAGCATTGAGTTTAGTGGAGAAATGAGTCAAGCAAGCGGCTGGACAGAAGAGGTTGTTGCAGAAGTGAAGAAGCAAGTAGGGTTAGCAGGGCCTCTGATAGCAGTTAGCCTGTTACAGTACTGTTTGCAAATGATTTCGATCATGTTTGTGGGTCATCTCGGAGAGCTTGCTCTCTCTGGTGCATCCATGGCTACATCCTTTGCATCAGTGACCGGTTTTGATTTGTTGGTAAGTCGGCTCTTTCTCTCGTTGTGATTATCCTTATTGAAACCATGCTAAAAGCACTTCTTGGAATTAGTGTTCTTCCTGTAATTGATATAATAAATTGATTATCAATATGAACCACAACCACAAGTTGCAGAATTTAGATTGCTAAGAATATGCACTATCCATATCACAATTCACATGCAAGTGGGGACTGGAGTGGGCCTATAAATGGAAATGCCTTTGGGCCCAGCCTTCTCAAGTCTTGGGTTAGCCTTGGACATCTGGTGGGCTGGGATGGGCACTTGGGCAGTATAAGGCGACTTCGGATCTTCCACAAAACACTACCCCTGTGCATTGGGAACATCTCCCCATGCATAATAACATGTAAGAGCATAAGATGTTCCCATGTGTGGTTGCGATCTCATGTGGGTAGGTATAAGGTATCTAAGCCCCATCAGAACTCAAGAGAGGCCTGGGGGCTATGGGGCCTTATGGGATGGGCTGAGAGCACAAGGTGTCTAGGCCCCATCAAACCTCAATAGAGCCCTCTCTCTCTCTCTCTCTCTCTCTATCTATGTATACACTACACACTTGTTTCATCTTATAAATTTGTATGTGTTTCTGTATCTATGATAGTTAGGAATGGGAAGTGCATTGGAGACACTATGTGGGCAAGCATATGGAGCAAAACAGTATCATATGCTAGGAGTTCATACGCAGAGGGCAATGTTGATCCTCTTAGTTATAAGCATTCCTCTTGCCTTCATCTGGTCCTACACAAGCCACATTCTTATAACCCTTGGCCAAGATGTCGAAATAGCGATCGAAGCAGGAAAGTTCATTCTCTGGATGATCCCAAGCCTTTTTGCCTATGGTCTCCTTCAATGCATTATCAGATTTTTACAAACCCAAAACATTGTCTTTCCTATGATGATCTGTTCTTTAATCACAGCTACTCTCCACATCCTTATTTGTTGGATTCTAGTGCTTAAAATCGGCCTTGGCAACAGAGGTGCAGCCTTGGCAAACACCATCTCTTATTGGAACAATGTGCTATTGTTAGTGCTTTATGTTAACTTCTCTCCTACTTGTATGAAGACGTGGACAGGCTTTTCAAAAGAAGCCTTGCATGATATTCTCGATTTTCTAAAGCTAGCTATTCCTTCAGCAATTATGATTTGGTATCTCTCTCTCTCTCTAGAATTTAGACTCAGCCTTTTGCATTCGCGCCAGTGCAAATGAAATTTGTACTGCAAACAAACTGGTCAAACTTTAATGATTTTATTTTTTTCTTTCAATTTTATTGGGATTTTTTATTTTGATGATTTTCATATCTTTATCTTATGAGTTGATACAGCTTTGAATATTGGTCCTTTGAGATGGTGGTTCTACTATCTGGTCTTCTTCCTAATCCAAAGCTAGAGACGTCTGTTCTATCTATAAGGTACATAGTACTTAAATTCTTCTAATTCTCCCAATGTTTTTATATAAGGCTTCTGATTTCTATTCAACTTTTCTCTAAATTTAAACAAGAATTAAGTATACATTAGCCACATTTAATTGTTTTACAGCCTTAACACATGTTGGATGGTCTATATGATCTCTGTTGGTCTTGGTGGTGCTATAAGGTTAGATTGCATTGCACATATTCAAATTTGCACTCTCTGGCACTGAACCTCTAACAAGTTCTTCAGTTCTTATACCATTTTATCATCTTTTGATTTTTTTTTTCACCCTTTCTAGTACAAGAGTTTCAAATGAATTGGGGGCCGGGCGCCCACGTGGCGCGCGTCTAGCAATATATGTTGTGTCTGCTATTGCCTTGACTGAGGGTCTTATAATAGCAACAGCTACCATCTCTGTACGTGGTGTTTGGGGCAGATTGTACAGCAATGAAGAAGAAGTGATCAGTTATGTGGCAAATATGATGCCATTGCTTGCATTGTCTGACTTCTTGGATGGAATTCAATGTGTGCTCTCAGGTTTGAACAACTTCCAATTGACTTTGTTCATTGGGTTCTTCTACAAAATGAGTTTTCTAAATAAGCATCTGATCTGCTTGCATCTATAGGGGCTGCTAGAGGGTGTGGTTGGCAAAATATTTGTGCATGGGTGAACCTTGGGGCTTACTATGTTGCGGGAATTCCTTCAGCTATAGTCTTTGCTTTTGTCTTACATGTTGGAGGAAAGGTGAGTCATTTTTTATTTTGCGTTTTGTAATCCAGGCTGTGTTTGGCATGCTTTCAAATAATTTATGAATTTTGTGATTCCAAGAATGACTTTTAAGTTTGAATTTATGATAATTGTTTGAATTAATCCTTTTTTTCCTGGGCTCAGAATTCATTCTAAGAATTGATTCTTTGAAGGTAAAAAGTTTAGCTTCAAAAACAAGCAATAGGCTCAAAGCCATTCTTCAAATAGTGATTCTTTGGAGTAACTTTTAACCAATCATAGCCTCAGTTTCCTAGGTTTGTGCATGCTGAATCTTCTTGTGACAATAATTTATGTTCACTTGGAAGGAAAAGAAAATCTATATGGTAATGCTTATTTTCATTAGCATTGAGCAAGTACTGAAAGAGCAGAAAATTAACCAAAGTAATTAGTTATCAAGTTTACTAGATAATTTTAATTTGCTCAGTTTATGAGACATTTTATCCTAATTAAATTGCTGTTAAAATTGTTATGATTAGGGGCTTTGGATGGGAATCATTTGTGCTCTTTCTGTGCAAGTTGTGATGCTTCTTATCATAATTCTATGCACTAATTGGGACAAAGAGGTAAGCAATTTCTCTGTGAAACTCATGAATCACTTCCTATACAGGCCCAGGGCTGTCAATGGACTTTGAAGCCTGACCTCCTTATACTGGTCCAGGATTCAGGCTTGTTATCTTACTAGACTAGCTTGCACCTGCTTAACAAAGGGCCATTGAGTTATTATGCATGGTTGCATGATGCAAATAGTCTGGCTTCTGGCTTAATGCATAAAGAGTGTTCAGGGCCTAAGGCCAAGGCTGGATAACTGAAAGCAACAGGACTCAAACCCAAGCCCAAGGCTAAATGCATAAGGTCCCTGAAGGTAGAACAGCCTTGATATCTTGAACCCACTTATCAGGGAGCAACAGTTGTCCCAATATGGCCAAAAGGGAGTGATCAAAGGACATGCTTTAAGTCAAATTTATATGTAAATTTCAAAGTACAGTAATGCCAGAAAGCAATTAGGCTGGTAGCAGATCCTTAGGCTATGTTTGGTTTGAAGGAAAAGGTAGGGAAAGGAAAGGAAAGGAAAGGAAAGGAAGGGAAACATGTACAAACCTTGTATAGGTTYCCCTGCCTTTCCCTTCCTTTCTCTACCTTTTCCTTCAAACCAAACAGAGCCTTAATGTATGTTTATACCCTTACAACTCTTGTGCCCTACCAAAGCTGTTTAATCACTATTCACATACTTCATTTCCATATTTCTTCCTTTTCTTCTTCAACTTTGTCATGTCATCAATCCTTTCCTTTTCCTTTCAGGCAAGCAAAGCTGAAGCTAGGGTTTACAGCTATGGCAATAACACTGACGTGGCATCATAAATTTGCCTTCTATTTATGGGCATCAAGGACTGGGTTAGATCCTGGTTCTTTGTTATCATTTGTAAAGCCTTTGAAATGCATACAAAGGTTCCATCTAGTAACATTTTTAGTAATGGATACAATGGGCAAGGTTTTTGTAAGAAATTCCCAAACAATTGGAATTGTAAGATTATGCTGAATTAGCTAACAATCAGAAGCACAATTGATGTTTTATACAAAATACATTCATGATGACTCTATTATCAACACAGGCATTCAAATTAGAAGGCAATTCTGGTTAGATTTGATCAAGCTAGGGTCAAGCTGAAGAGTTGAATGTTCAATATGTACTACCTATAAACAATCCATTGCAACTGAGGTGTCGTTTCCATTTCCTTCTTAATGGAAAATTGAATCTAATCACTCTTTCATAAGAATATGGGGCATCTATAACACCTATGCACATTTAGGCTATGTTTGGTTTTATAGAAATTAAGAGAGAAACAGAGTTGAGAAAAATTATTAAGGAATTTCACAACATATGTTAAGAACTTCCTCTCAACTTTCTGTTTCTCTCACATTTTTTACCAAACCAAACATAGCCTTATGTATGTATGAATTAGTAAATTTATGTTTTTTGAAAGGGTAAAATAAAAAAAAAAACATTCCCTGAGGTTTCACTTTAACAAAATCCTCTCCTCTAGTTTTGAAAAAACCTGCAAATTACCTCCCTTCTCATTGTCCCGATAACAGAAATTCAGAATTTACAAAATTATCCTTACTACTGGTTAGGACATCTTTCTAAAATTCTACATAATCCGGAATGTCAGATTTGCCCTTCTAGGCTTCACTCAACTTGACAAATTTATAGGGTAAAATTATTTTAATTAGGTTCGATTTCGGTTCAGTATTTATAAAAATCCGAAGTTATCAGTTCAGTTCCGGTTAACCACTATAGAAAACTAGATTCTATACATTTTATATATATTTATGTATATTATATATTATAAATTAATAAATATGCATTATATATAAATATATATACATATATTTATAATTTATAATATATTATATATTATTTATTATTTAAAATATAATATTTTATATATATTACTATTTTTATTATATATTTATATGTTTTTATAATGTATTATAAATATAGAAAAACCAAAAAACTGATGAACCGAACTGACAATTAACCGAATTAGTTAACCAATCGACTTTGGTTTGGTTTCGATTCAGTTATAGATTTTCCAAAAACTGGTAGGACCGGTTCAGTTTCAAAAATAGGTCCATGGTTCATTTTATCAAACCGTGAGCACCCCTAATTTTAATTACACTTTTCAATTTGACCCAAGGAGCATTTTTAATCAAAAGTTAAAAGTTCTTTTGGGGGTATTTTAGTAAATATTCATATGAATTGATAGGCATAAGGGTCAAATGGATATCTTCAAAAAATTAATATATTAGGTTAACATTTGCAATTTGGGACTGTTGCTGCCAAATATGGGGCTGAGGGCAACAATGTAATTTCTAGCGTTTGAGGTTGACGGGTCCAACCTACTAAGAAAAAGAAGATGTCAGAGACCCCGGGAATTATCCTAGGGGCAAAGGTTCTGATGGTTAAGGTAGCAGAGGGCTCTGAGGGGTTGGACTAAGCAAGAGAGGAGACTCAAAGCTTAAGTTCTAGTGTGTGTTTACCTTAATGTGGGAGCCCCATTTTATAGTAGAAGTTGCCTGAGAGGAGGTGTAGTTGGGAGCAAGTGGCGACGGTTGGCAATGGTTGGTGATAGGTGGTCAAGACGCATCCGGTCAATGCCACGTATCAGGGTCTACGGGATGGCCATGAAGTATTCATTCGACACCATGTGTCAAGATCTGCACATCGGCCAGACCCCCTACATCACTTGCCCCCCACTCTTGAGGCTATAGCGGTAGAGGTTGGTTGGTGGGTTACTTTGAGGCCTTGGCTTCGGCCAAAGAAAGTATAGTACATTTGCATGGAAGCGCCGGCCTTGGCTGCAAAACTCTTCTCAGCAGCTGTGTGACAATTGCTCCTCCATTCACCCTTTGTGTTAGTAAAGGACCATCTTAGGCTGAGGGGATGTGACTGTGGCCCATGCAGGCGTAGGCTGTCTATGTTCCTTGTCCGTGCCTCGCACGAGCATTGATGTCACCCGTCATATGTCCATACGTAGGATGGGCATCGGGGTCAACTGAATGAAGCCGTGCACGAGGCGGTATGTTCCTTGGCACCGTTTCATCTCTCGATGTTGGTGCCACATGGAGTCCGTCAGTTTGGGCTATAAGGTCAGTAGGTCTGCGGCCGTTGGATCAGCTGGACCTGTGCCATGCATTTTTCTTTAAATAGGGAGGCTGGTTGAGCGACCCTCCACCATTTGCTTGAAATCTTTTGCATGGGAGTTATTGAGGACAGCTTGACTGTCAACAATCAATCCCTTAAACCTTCTTTAGTAAACATCTTTAGGTAAAGAATTCATGTTCTCAACATATCGGCCTCAGATTCTGGTTGTGAGGCTTATAACCTTTTTGACTGGAGTACTCCTGGCAGCACTCCTAATAGTGATGGGAGTGACAATAGTGACTCCGAGAGCTCCCAGATGTTTAGCGTCCAAGTGTTGAGGGAGAGGGTCGTGTCTCACGGAGCTGAGCACAATCAACAGAGTGTGGGTTCTACCAATGAGAGTACTAGTTCCACGTGGCCGAGGGCCGACACCCCAAGGAATGTTCTTGGGCTTCTTGATGTGGTGGATGTGGAAGAGGCCGAGGAACCCACGACCAAGGAGCGAGCTAAGGCGTGATGCTAGGGCATTATTGTCGCTCTGACTTAGACATCATTCTCAGCAAGGGGCAATTTAGTGTGTTGGCTGAGAGGTACTATATTCCGAGGGACTAGGGTTAGAGCCCCCTGCATGGGTGATAGGCCGTGGCTTGCTCTTTAAGGGGAGGTGTGTGTCCATGAGCATTACCTTCACTTTAGGTTGCGGTTTCCCTAGCACCCCTCATTTCCGAGATCCTGAACCATTATAACCTCACCCTTAGCCAACTCGCTCCCAATGCCATTAGGACGATAGTGGCCATATTGGCGATGGCCCATCTTCGAGAGGTGTCAGTGACACTGAACATATTTCAGTGTCTGTTCACACTGAGGAAGCACTTTGGTGGGGAAGGCTTGTTTTACTTTTAAGGCCGATGGGGAAGGGTGGTGGACAACCCGTTGTCTGTCCACAACTAGAAGAAGAAATTCTTCTTTGTTAGTTGCCCCCAAGGATGGTCCTTTCGGTCTGGTTGGGGGAACCCAAATACATTGATCGAGAGGGTTATTCTACGCAACAACAATGAGGAAAAGGTTGTAATGACTCGACTTCGGCTAGGCGGGACGATTCATGTCGAACCCTTGGTGAAGGAGGAGGCCTTGGTGATAGCCGACCTTAATCCTACCCCCCTTGCTATGGACGCTCCCGCTGTCTGCTAATTCCGAAATTGCTTGAGTTTTGTTGGCATTCTTCTGAACTGCTTACTTCTTTTGTTCGCAGAAATGGAGGACAACAAGACCTTGACATGTGCAGATTGACATGTGGTGTCAGTCGGTTGCATCCCAGCCATCCTGCGGACCCTGACATGTGGCGTTGGCTAGATGCATCTTGGTCACCCATCACCAACCACTACCAATCATTGCCACTTGCTCCCAAATACTACTCCTCTCAAGCAACTCCAACTATAAAAAGGGGCTCCCACGTTTAGGTAAACCACACACTAGACTTAAGCTTTAAGTCTCATCTCTTGCTTGATTCGACCCATCAGAGCCCTTTGCTAACTTGACTATCAAAGCCTTCGCCTCTGGGATAACTCTTGGGGCCTCTGCCATCTTGTTTTTCTCAACAAGTTAGACCCTTCAACCTCATATGCTAGAAATTATGTTGTTGCCTTCGATCCCATATCTAGCAACAACAAGAACAATGATAAAAGGGAGGTAATTGCAGTTTTTTTTTTTCAAAAGGATAAGGGAAGTTTTTATTAAAATAAAATAGGGAAGTTTTCATAATTGTCAGAAACATAGAAACATTAAGGAAGTTACCCTTTTTGAAAAGGAAGTAGTAAATGTGTGTTTGACTGCTATATTTTTATTAAAGAGTTAAAGGTTCAAGTCTCTGTTATTTTCAAGTCATTTTATTGATAATATTATACTAAATTTATTTCATCTTATTAACAATATATAATATACCGATTATTTTTTATTTAATTTATTAATGATATATTGATATTCAATAATCTAATCCATTCTAAACTATATTTAGACCAAGGTATATCTGATATGATCCATCCATTTACAGTTGTTGAGGTTTGGACTTTGAAGGGCCAATAGTATTAGTTTATCTTTGGATCATCGGTTCCACTGTCCAACTCAATCCACTGAATTCAATTGCTATCAAGTTTCTAAAACCAAACCCAGACGGGCCGACACCTTGTCTCAGACCCACATAGGATTGGGCCTATTGGTTTGGCCCAACAACGGGTTTCATAGAAGGGGTGATTGACGTATTTATCAAAATTTACGAGTGCTTTATTTGGTTAAGCTCTTCATTAAGAGGTATATTGGTAACTTAGACATCTGAATGTTCACTGAATGGTAACTTAGTTAGGATCTATTTGTTTGTTCTGAACTTTGACATCTGAAAGTGCAATAATTACATTAAGAGGTATATTGGTATTGGTGAACTTTTCTTTCCTATGAACTCTGAATGAAGAGAATATTACTCTAAATTCTAAAAATGATCAAATATCCATTTTGATCCCATATCTGAAAGTTTTTGTTTGTCTTTTTAGAAGTATCATTGAAAAATTAAAAGTTGTATGGTTGCACTTTAAACTATATTTGTTTTAGGTGTAAATTTATTACACCGGTAGAAAATATGAACCGATTCAATAATGGAGGGAAATTGGAACCAGTTGTTTTTGAATATTTACACCAATAATGTTTGTAGTAAGCAGGAGGCATGGCTCACAGTACACTTTACCCTTCTCTCCGACCACCATGGCTGCCATGGTGGCCAAGGTCGCCATTGGGAAGGCCGACCTTGCCACCACCAAGTGAGAGAGATCTGAGAACGGTGCCAACGAAAGAGAAACCATGAGCAAGGTAGAGGTTGAGATTGAGCAGATGGAAAATGGAGAGGAGAGACGTTAGAATGAGAGAAATTTTACTTCAGTTGTAGAAATAGGTAAGTTTTACATTGATAATTTTGATGTATTTTTTACATCAATTATTGATGTAAAAGTATTTCAAAATGGAGTTTTGCATCAATTTATGATGTAAATATATACTATCCAAACGCTTGTAAAATTGAGTTGGAGTGTAAAGTTTACCCCGATTCAATTTTATACCACAAGTAAATACAGTCTTAAGAAATAAGAAATAAGAAAAAACAAACAGGCCCTTAATACATAAAATAGATAATAATCCACAAGAGACGTATTTCATGCTCCGCTATCGGTAGATTCGGTACCCACCAACTTGGGCGAAAAGTTATTAGAGTATTGCTGAAAAGATGCCGTACTATGTCCATAAGAAAATAAACTACGGGCCCCTACAGGGGACACAAGGCATGTGATTATACCAAAAAAAAAACTTTTCGGTATCATAAATAATAGAGTTTCCCAAAGGTCGCAGTGTCGCACTATGATACTGAAAGACATGATACGAGAAAAAAGCCCAAAGTTGGTTCTGATCACTGTAAATAAATTCAAATCCAATCAAATTTTCCTGGCGGGACCCATTTGATCGGTGACTAATGCCTTGTTTGGCAAGATATAAATAAATAAATAACCACTGGAGTGTCCACTCGAATCAATCCTCTTTCAGTCTTTTGTTTAATTCAAGCTTCGGAAGAACATGGGCTTGAATTGGGTGGACAAAGGTGTGTCCAAAAGGGTTTATGGAGATCAGAGTTTATTGCAGAAGTGAAGAAGCAGTTATGGTTGGCAGGGCCTCTGATATCAGTAAGTTTCTTACAGTATTGTCTCCAGATGATCTCAGTCATGTTTGTGGGTCATCTTGGAGAGTTGGCTCTCTCCGGTGCTTCCATGGCCACTGCCTTCACAACTGTAACTGGTAATAGCTTACTGGTATGTAAGCTCTTCCTACTGACTACTTTTTCTGTTGGATTGAAATAATTTCTTAGGTTGTGTTTGGATAAGCTTTAGGATTTGTGCTTTCAAAGCCCCAAAGCACAAAACCCCAATTGTAGGCTTTGTGCTTTGGGGTTAAAAGTGCTTTATTATGTTTCTAAAAGCAACTCTTACCAAATTCCCAAAACACATTTTGGGTCATTTTTATTTTCCACAGCCCAAAGATCAACGGCAAAAGCTTATCCAAATGGAGCTTTAGTTTTCTAATTGTTGCTTCTTTAATGTCTCGATGTGAATGATCAAGCTCATTAAACTCCATATTTTTTTTCTTTGTTTGAGATATTAACCTTTAACTCCAATTTTGAACAGTTGGGAATGGGAAGTGTATTGGATACATTATGTGGCCAATCCTATGGAGCAAAACAATATCATATGCTAGGCATACATATGCAGAGAGCCATGCTTATTCTTTTAATTGTAAGCATTCCAATTGCTTTTATCTTGGCCAATACTACTGCCATTCTCTTGAATGTGGGGTAAGATCCAGATATATCAGTAGAAGCTGGACTCTATGCTCACTTCATGATCCCCTGCCTTTTTGCCTTCGGCCTTCTTCAATGTGAAGTCAGATTCTTGCAAACCCAAAACATTGTCATTCCAATGATGATAAGCTCTGGAATTACAACTTTGCTGCACCTCCTTCTTTGTTGGGTTTTGGTTTTCAAATCCACTCTTGGTATTAGAGGTGCTGCTTTGGCAATTTCCATCTCTTATTGGATCAATGTGATACTGCTGGCACTTTATATCAAGTTCTCTCCTAAGTGCAAGAAGACTTGGACTGGTTTCTCAAAGGAATCACTCGGCAATGTCCTTGCCTTTCTAAGGCTTGCAATGCCTTCAGCTGTTATGGTTTGGTAACTTCTTCTCCTCATAATGTCAAATTCTTTAACTGTTCTCATACTGTGCAAAGTCATAACAGTTTCATGATTTCACCAGCTTGGGAATGTGGTCATTTGAGATGATGGTTCTCTTGTCTGGTCTTCTTCCTAATCCTAAGTTAGAAACATCAGTTCTATCAATCAGGTGAGCATCTGATTCTTATCTAACCCTTTTATTTGTTTGGTGTCTTCTTCCTAGCTGCTTCTATTCTGGTTGCAAAATTGTTCTTTCTACATTTCATGTAATTCTAATTGGGATGTCCATACCCAAGCCTTAACACAGCTGCAATGGTCTGGATGATCCCTTTTGGACTCGGTGGAACCGTAAGGTAAGAAAAGTGGGATGTTACTCCTTTTCTATTTGCTAATCCTCACCACTGTTCTATCCATCTTTTTTATCTAAAACCGTCATAACCATCATGATACAATCTTTCGTTCTTAGCACACGAGTTTCGAATGAACTGGGGGCTGAACATCCTCGAGCTGCACATTTAGCAGTGCAGGTTGTGTTACTTATGGCAATTACAGAGGGTGTTTTGGTGGGATTAGTCATGATCTTGGTACGTCGAATTTGGGGTTATGCTTATAGCAATGAAGAAGAAGTTGCGAGATATGCAGCAACCATGATGCCACTTCTTGCAACATCCAACTTCCTGGATGGAATCCAATGTGTGCTTTCAGGTTTGGGACGCTTTTGAAGTATCAATATCAACAGTTTTAAGAAGTTATCTCTTAAGAAATTGATTCTACTATAAAACCCATCATAGTTACTTTGGTTATCAGTCTGAATCTCTTCATCCATCATTTAGGCATTCCTTCTGCTATTTTATTAGCTTTCATTCTCCACATTGGAGGGAAGGTTAGTATCCATGTTTCTTATCTTCTATTTTTCTGCCTTATCCTTCATTAGTTTTTTTTTTTTTTTTTCATTTTGTTTCCCCCGCTTCTGTGGCTATGCAGAAAAGATTTTCATTTGTTTTTTCTTTTTTGGAAATGTGGCAAACAGGGACTGTGGATGGGGATTATATGTGCTCTTATTGTGCAAGTATTATCTCTTCTGATCATAACCATAAGAACTAACTGGGAGGAAGAAGTAAGGGCCATTTTGCCTCTTCAGTTTAACATCATTCTGCTTTTAGTTTGTGTAATCTAATTAGTTGCCATTCCTTTTGTTTAGGTAAAGAAAGCTACACATAGGGTCTATGGTTCCAGAATCCCAACAAATATGGCTTCATAAAGTTGTTGTTAAGATTCAATACATAAGAATCTTCGGTAGGAAGGCAGATGATACAATAACTGTCAACTATCCATTATTCTAGTTATTGTAGAACCAAGGAGTATTTTCCTTCAACGTTTTAAAAAACGACCCGGAAACGGAACCGTTATGGGCACCGGTTTCCGGGTCAACAGTCTGACTGTCTGGTTCGAACGAACAGCCCATTCTGATAGAAAAATTAAAAAATGGTTCAAAATCATTGAACGAGTCGATGGTTTGACCACCCGAGTCAACAGTTTATTGACTTTTTCAATGGTTTTGACCAGATTCCGGGTTTGGGATAAAACGAAACCGATTGCCTGGACGGTTCTTGGGCCGAACGGTCCGACCGTCTGGGCCAACGGCGGTTCAAAAACGTTGTTTTACTTGCATTGTAGAATCCTATGTCCACAAGACAAATGTACCCCTTAACTTGACAACCCATTAGGCAAATGGAAAATCTAGGTAGGATTTCATTTTGGAAAATATTTTGATTGATGGATTTTCAAATGGCTACAGTCTCACAGCTGTATTCCCAACATCTTGAAGGACTGTTCATTTTGAGAATCTCCAATACAAAGGCCCTGTTTGATTGTAGTGCAAATCCGAACTGGATAGAAATTTTGCACCTGATTTAGTTGTGCATTTATTTGTTTGTGACTATGATTTCTACTCCTACCTAACACAAATTTTATACTTTTTTGTCTCATTTGCACTCACTGGACATGCACAGTTATATTCCAAAAATTAATGCAAATTATGCACCATCTTCCTCCTGTCTCAATTCTCTCGTATAAAGTTGGGACCTCATAATCTTACTTCCTATCTCACTCTCAAACAAATAAACTGTCCCAACACTCTTCCAACATGATTTCTGTCGGCACTGGACCCTCCATGTACGACTTGTTCAAACACAAATCATATTAAAACGTATTGGAATTGTTTTTTGTTGAGAGGAGATCCGGACTCTCTCTGATCTCCATTTTCCTTCGTGTGTAAGATGGAGGCCACATCATTTTAGCATAGACCGGGAGCGCAAGTGCATGACTCACAGGTACCTGGGTGTCGTGGAAAGACAACCTCGCAGGGGAAAAACTTTGGCTGTTGGGGGCCAACAGTCTCTGCCGTTGAGAACATTTTTGAGAATGCCACGTTACTATGGAGTGGGGTAAAATAGTAATTGCACCCTATTTCTTTTTAACAGTAAGCATAAATGAACGTGAATTGGTGGTGAGTTTAAAAACGCTCTCAACAGTGAGTCCTGTACTTTTGTCCCTACAGATCTTCCTATACATCAAATCAGAGGGTGCTGATATGTGTGAATTTCACATGTGTGAGTGGGATTAACGAATATTTCAAACGCCCTCCACTCCTATCCTGTTTTTATATTGAAATTTATACTAAATTTTAAAACAAATAAAAAACAAGGGTTAAGGGTTTCTTCTTCCTCTGTGTCAAATAAAAAAAAAGAAAAGGGTTTGCTCTCCCAAGAGATGAACATTAGTAAGCAGAAAAAGAGCGAATAAGATTTCCGACTTCTAGAATTCCTTGACCAACTGCAAAACCACTGGTTCCTTGATCTATCATACAACAATTTCTTTCATGGCAAATCTGCCCAAACTGGAACTTCTGGGCTAGGATGTAATAAATTGACAAGAAGCATTCCCGACTCACTTTGGATATCACAAAATCGCTTCCTACATTTCAACCTTTCACAAAACCAGCTTTTTGGTAAGATTCCTAAATCACTATGCCATTTCAATGCAGAAGCAACCTATCTTAGTAAGAACAAGTTTACAGGAGATGCGTCGTCGACGTTGTTCAAAACAAATGGAACATTGTTGCGACTGGACTTTTCATGGAATGAATTCGACTTTAGTCTTTCCAGGGTGAAGCTTCCCAAGAGCCTAGAATATTTGGACTTATCCCATAACAGGATTAGAGGGAGTATCCCCAAGGAGGTCAAGGGATTGAATTTGTATTGGCTAAACGTGAGCTATGATCGGCCATACAGAGAGATTCCATTCGGCGGGAAGGTGCAGGAGTTCAGTGCCGATTCTTTCTTCCATTACCACTGTCTGTATGGTCAGCCACTCCCCAAGTGCTAGTAGCTTAGTTGGTTCACCGTGGATGACGAATATAATGGATTCTTTTCGTTGAGAGCAAACCCTTTTTTTATTTGACAAAGAGGAAGAAGAAACACTTAACCCCTGTGTTTTTATTTGAATGATAGAGAATTTCGCAAAAATAACTAACAGCATCGCAGATCCAGAAGCTGGAGCCAATAAGCAATCTTGATCTTACGATGGTTAAACTAAGACCTCAGCAGCTCCTAGGAGCACACCCAGGGTGAGACGCATGACCACCTCAAGAAAACCACATTCTCGGAAACCTAATTCAAAATCCTTACTTGCTTTTTTTTGTGTGTGTGTGTGTGCTTGAAGCCCATAGATAAGTCCTTATTGCAAGTTACATTTCACTCCCCAATTGATTTGCTATAAAAGAAGGGGGAGATGACTAAGAAATTGTATAAGAAGTAGCAAATTTTACCAATCGGTGAGCCATTGAGTTACAAATGGGTCCAAATTCTCCACCAAGAAGAGATCAACAACTCAATTTTCTTTACATCTCCTTCAATAATAAAGTGTGACAAGGCCAAATCAGTCGTCATCTTCAAACCCTCAAAAAAAAGCCAGTGTTTCATCCATTTCAGCAGAGCATGGTTAAAAGGGTGTAGCTCGAGCAAAGAGGAAGCAACCATGCTCAGCCCAAGCACCTGAACATAGATAGTTGTGTTAAATACCAGTGAATGATAGTTGTGTTAACATCATTGTCCTTCCAATATCAGTGAATGATAGTTGTGTTAAATACCTAATTGATCTACATATACAAAAACTTAATTGGCTCCCTTGGAAATGTTGCTCTTGTAATTTGCATTAAGGGACCTTTGCTTGGTGCCGACCACTTTGCACAATTATTATTATTATTATTATTATTATTTTGCTTATGGAGCTCCCCACCAGGAATAGCTCTCCCCACCTACAGAATTCAATCCCAGGTCTCCACTACAGCCAGCCAAAGACTTTAATTGAACTAAGTGTGCAGTGTGCATGTGCCTAGTTGGCTTTAAAAAATTGGGTAATAACTTTTTTATCTAATATATGAATGTCATAAATGATATGTAGGTCATTTTTTTATTTTATTTTATTATTTTTTATCATTTTTAGTTTAATTTATTATTGATATTCAATTTCTGAATACAATTTATTTCCAATATGCAAATTTGATGACTTACATTCAATTTGAATTCGAATATCTATATCTATACTACTTATAAAAGTGTGAATGGATCTTATTTTCTGAATTTTCTTTGGACAGAATTTACCCCTTGATTTTGAGCTATAATGAGGCAAATTTGTATTTTAATAAAAAATGCTTTAAGATAGTAAACCAAATGAACAACATTTATGAATAGAAAATTATAATACCTCATCTATCTATACTATTATATATCTATATTATATATAAAAGTGTGAATGCAATGTGAAACTTTTTTTTGACTAAAATTACCCTCTATTTCATTGTTTAAGAAAGTGTATAAAAGTTATTTTTATTATAACCTTAATGTCAGCTTTAATGGCTATTAAAATGCCTATATTTGTGTATTTAATCAATCTCTAATTGTAAGGGTTGAAAATGTAACTATAATTATTACTTTCCACTTCATTTAATCCCCTCTCATTAAGTCTTATACTTAAGGTATTAAATCTCATTTTCTCTTATCAAATACTATATTTTAAAGTTATTTTTCACTAATAAATGATACTAATTAGATCTATGTCAATATTTTTAACAATATAAACTCATATATTTTAAAATTGACTAGAAAACAAAACCATTTTTTATCCAAATGGTGGCTAAGCAATTCAACCTTCCGCATCAAATTGATTAACCTACGAAGTCATAGGTATGTAATGAAATTTTTAAAATATAAATAAATATAGAAGATTACAACACAAATTTAGAAAAAAATTAGACACATTTAAGATATTTTTATTAATCAAATTAAAAAAAACAAATATAATAAACAAGAATTATTTTTATTGATAATGAAAATAAAATACATAATTTAGAACTAACCAAAAATGAAATTAAAAATTAATAATAAATAGTTCAATTTTGTGTTAAATGTGTTAACCTTTAATGTCATAAATAAATAATAAAATATAAAAAACATAAAAATACATAAATTTTGCAAAGAAAAAAGCATGTAGGCACATCTATAATATCATATATATTTATCATATTAAATAAAAGATACGTGTGATATATAACAAATTATTTTTACACACAAAAATACAAAAATTGTAGAAAAAAATTGAACACATCTATTATTCTATATTTAAACTACTGTTAAAAATGTGAATAAGATTGTGGAACTTTCTTTTAACTAAAATACTTAGTTTTGAATTTAGTCCCTATTTAATTGTAAAATTTAAATTGTAAATTGAACTACTGCTTTTCACCTCGTTCAATTCCCTCTATTTAAGTCTTACATTTTTTTTTTTTTTTTGTAAATGAACAAAAGAAAAAAGATACACCAAAAAGATAAAACACTACAAAACGAAAAGTCTAGCCGAGCAAGTAGGCCTATCAATGGTAATTGAAACCAATGTTTTCAAAACAAGACCGAACTGGATAGTCAGATCGGAAAAATCAAGAACCATTCAGGTCTCCGGTTCCGGTTATACTATAATCCGCTTTTATTAAAAGCACGTTGGAAAGGTCAAAATACCGCTGACTCGAGTGACCAAACCGTTAAACCATTCGACCCAAATAGCGGTTCACGGGTTATATGTTTTATCTTTTCTATATTAAAAAGTTAAAAAAGAAATTCCACCTGTGTCCCCATTGAATTGATAATTGGGGTTAGGATTCGAATGTAAATCATTTTCATTCTCCCCTTCTCAGCCGCTCATTTAGCTTGACCTCTAGTGACTTGTGGTGACAGTGACCTATGGCAAACCACGACGACCAACGATCAAGAGTTGAGGCTCCATCTACGGTGACCTATGACAAATGCAAGGTTTGCTTTCTCAATTCTCATTTTGAGTTCAAGCCATTGTCAAGTGCATGGTTTTGCAGTGGCAACCGCAATTTAACCAACGGCAACCACCATTTACAAACTACCAACAACCAATATCGACCACCAGTTTCATCAATGATTAATGACAGCTTTGTAGTGGCAATTTCTTCTCCTCCACCGAGTCTATAGTTGTAGCAGCGGTTTTAATCACTAGTGACCAAACTACAATCCACTGGTGGCAATTTTTCCCCTCTCTGTGAACCCAACACCATCACACCTCCATTACCAATGGCATTTTTTTGTATTTTATTAAATTTGTATGGAGTTGTTTTATTATTTATAAATACTTTATTTTTAATTTGTTTATGACATCAATGGTCAAACCGTTTAACCCAGTCAATTGAACCATCAAATAAGAAAATGGTGCCTTGACCAAGTCTGTTTCTGGCTCAGTTTTCAAAACATTGATTAGAACTTCACAACTCAATCCGATTATCACGTATTTGGATGAGATATTTATGTAATCAGATTTGGATTTTTCTATCTGCATCTGATTAATAAAAAAACAAAAAATAAATAAAAAATAAAAACTTAAATTTTATAGAAAATTTTAGATATATTATTATTATCATTATCATCATCTATAATTGTCACGTGCAAAGCACGCGCACATTTACTAGTACTATTATTAGTGTGAATAATTGTGTGAAACTTTTCTTGACTAAAATGCTCATATTTGTGTATTTGTAGGGTTGAAAGTGTAATTCAATTATTGCTTTTCACCTCATTTAATCCACTCTCATTAAGTCTTATACTTAAGGTATTAACTCACATTTTCTCTTATTAAATCCTATATTTAAGTTATTTTTTCACTAATAAATGCTACTAATTAAATCTATGTCCAATACTTTTAATAATATAAAACAATATATTTTAAAACTTACTAAAAAACAAACCCATTCTTCTCTAAGTAGTGACTAAGCAATTCAATCATCCGAATCAAATTGGTCAACGCATGAAGTTATAGTCAAATAATAAAATTTTTGAATTGAAATAAATATAGAAAAATACAAAATTATACAACAAATTAAACACATTTATGATATTTTTATTAATAAAATTAAAAAAAATAAGTGTAATAATCAAGAATTATTTTTATTGATGATGAAAATGAAATACATTATCTTAAAACTAACAAAAAATGAAAATATTTTCCTATTTAACAGAGAACAATAGCTCACCTTTTGGGTCAAATGTGTTAACCTTTAATGTCATAATTAAATAATAAAAATTAATTAAATATAAAAATACATAAATTTTACAAAAAAAGTCACATGTACAATATCATATTAAACAAAAAAAAAAATTATTTTTACACACAAAAATTATAGAAAAAAATTCAATACATCTATAATTCTGTATTTACACTACCATTAAAAATATGAATAACGTTGTGGAACTATATTTTAACTAAAATACCCAATTTTTTGAATAATCCATATTTAATTGTGAGGTTTAAAAATGTAATTTGAAGTACTACTTCTCACTTCATTCAATTTCCTCTTTTTAAATCTTACATTTTTTTTATAAATGAAAAGAAAAAAATACACTAAGAAGATAAAACATGACAAAAGGAAGAGTATAACCAAGTAGGTAGGCTTATCAATGATACTCAAAACTTTGCAACCCACTATGAGGCATTTATATAATCAGATTTGGGTTTTGCAATTTTCTTGTAATTAATAATAAAAAAATAAAAAATACATGAATTTTATAAAAAAAATGATATATTATTACTATCATTATCATCATCTAGAATTGTCATGTACAAAACACAGACACTTACTAGTTAACAAATCAAATTTGAACCAAGAATATTCAAATACGATTTAATGTGTTTCCGGCCATAGTCCAACTATATGACCTACCACAATATACTATGAACAAATGTTATAAAACGAAAATAATATAATAATAAACATTATAGGTTATAATAGGTATTCACATTTGAATTGAATTAACCCAATGAACATTTCTAAAAACCAAAAACTTGAAATACATTTTAAGTTTTACCGTTCGGTTCAGAGTTTAACAACACTGTTCAACTTCAGGCTTAGAAATGACAATGGAATCCGGATCTTCCACCAACAAAACACATTCCAATATTCGATCAATATGATCTGAGATCGCATATCTAATACATGGCGGGTCTCAGTCTCATGGTGAGATGTACAGTATCAAATCATGTTGATAAGAGAGTTGAAACATGTTTTGTTGGGAAGAGATCCTAACTCATGACAATGGGACAAGGGGTGGGGCATCTCCTCTCCCTCCCTGCCCCAAAGTCAAAATCCCCTATCAATCTCTGTTCTATCCAGAGTGGTGGGGTAGGCCGGCAGGGATTCAACGCCATCCCCATTCCTATCAAGAACATTCATTGCTTAGAGGCAACCACTTAAACTCTGCCTCATTAGGGAATTCACATCTGCACCCTATAAAGAGCAACCTACAAACGCCCCACAACATATTTCAACGGCCATGTATTGGAAATATCTCCTACTGATAACTTGTGCATGTGGGGCAGCACAGGAAGCAGCGTGCAAAATTGTTATTGTATTACCACATTGGGAGACACAATGTACTGCAGACGACCAGGGGCCCCACTTGCAAGAAACCTTGTTCCAAATGTATGGGGATGGATGAAGCAGCAACGATCCAAGTTATGCCACGCTTCATCTGGATGGAGTGATCCCCACTCCACTCCCCACTCCCCACTCCCAACCTACACTTACACCACCTGCTTTTAACTTAACGAGTGTGTGAACCGGTGAACACTTCAAGAACTTCAGTTCTCACGACACAACCTACCGTAACCAACCATCCAACAACGTACGCAGAAAGAAGAGGGAGGGCCGCTCCAAGAGCGTCGTCACCTTCTCTTCTCTGTTCTCAGTTCTCACGCATTGCGCTTTCCCATTCTCCGAGTGTGTCATGGAGAGAGAAGCAGATGGGCTTGCTCCTAATTCTCTTCTGCTTGGTATCCCTGAAGAAAATGGATCTGAATTGGATGAAGAGAGGACTGTCGATCAAAAAGGTATCCGCAGATCATCATCATCCAAGGTTGTTGCAGAACTGAAGAAGCAGTTGTGGTTAGCAGGACCTCTGATATTAGTTAATCTATTAGAATATTCTGTACAGACAATCTCAATCATGTTCACGGGTCATGTCGGAGAGTTGGAGCTATCCAGTGCTTCAATCGCCAATTCCTTCGCAACTGTGACTGGCTTTAGCTTGCTGGTATGTGGCTTCATCTAGCCTTCTCTGTTTCATTTCTATAAACATTAATCAATTTCTTCATACACTCACGTTTATCCTCTATTTCATCCTATGGCTTATTGTGGTTTTTTAAGCTTATGGATCAACGATCGATCAGTCACTTTTTATTTCTTCTTTTTCCTGGTTTAATGGGTTTTCAGATGTAATCCTGAAATCCTTGTTTTTAGTAAATATCATTGTGGGATTGAGGTTCCTAGTCTATACAAACTGTCAGATTTCAGAAATGGTGGTAGCTTTGTTCTTTAGACTGAACTTTTTTAGAGTTTGATTTGTATGTAATTATGTTTAATTTGTATTTCTGAAGGATTTATATATTGTCTACAAAAAGCGAATTTTGGACCATTGCTAAACGTTAAACATAACACAAATGGTGCAGGGAAAATGCATGTTCAATACAACATTGATTCAAAAAGAAAGAAGAAAAAACACATTCACAAAAAGTGTATATATATATATATATATATATATATATATACATTTATACGTATTACATGTGTACATATAAAATTTATTTTATTTGTAAGCAAGTAGTCCATGGAATTACTTACAACTCGCAGTCAAAAGCAACCCATAGTAGTAAAATATTATGAAAGCATGAAATAATTTTTATGAGAACCGAGGGGAAAAGAGGGCGAGAGCAACTGTACACATGGTCAAGGTTTACATGGAAATAAAATGCTAAATAAGGGGGAGTACTGGAAGGGTATGAAGCACCTTTGGGAATGTATACTTGACGCCATTTTGGGGAGACTAGAAATAGTGTTTTGAACACAATCAATATGTGAGGTTGGGAAAAAAAACAAAGAAGCATTATTCTTACATTAACAAAATTTGTTTCTTTTTTCAAAAAATGAAAGGCATTTCTAGCAATGATTCAAATTGCTAATTCCTTGGAATCCTTTTTTTTTTTTTTTTGGGGGGGGGGGGGGCTAAACTATAGGAGTCTTAATGACCAAAATGAATTCATTATTAGCAAATGTATGTTAATCAAAAAGGTGGTAATGGTATCTAAAAATCTAACCAAAGTGTTTATGGTATCCTTTCTTAACTGAATTTGGGTAGCTATGTGAAAATGTATCTTTGAGCCACAAGCTCCTTAATTAAGCAGAATTTTTTATGAGATATTAACCACTTTACCCTTTTTTGTTGAATAGACAGGAATGGGAAGTGCACTGGAAACCTTATGTGGTCAGTCCTATGGAGCAGAACAGTATCATATGCTTGGCATCCATATGCAAAGAGCCATGTTTGTTCTATCAATTGTTTGCATTCCAGTCACCTTCATATGGGCCCATACAGGCCGCATTCTCTTGGCTGTGGGCCAAGATCCAGATATATCAGCAGAAGCAGGACGTTATGCTTGCTTCATGATCCCTAGCCTTTTTGCCTATGGCCTGCTTCAGTGTCAACTCAGCTTCCTGCAAACCCAAAATATTGTATTCCCAATGATGATAGCTGCTGGTCTTACAACTCTGCTGCACATTCCTGTTTGTTGGGTTTTGGTTTTTAAATCTGCTCTGGGTTATCGAGGTGCTGCCCTGGCAATTTCTATCTCTTACTGGATAAATGTGTTACTTCTGGCACTTTATATCAAGTTCTCTCCTAACTTCAAAAGAACTTGGACCGGTTTCTCAATTGTGTCACTTCTCGGTGTCCTCAACTTTCTAAGGCATGCAATTCCTTCAGCTCTTATGATCTGGTATCTATTACTTATCACATTCTTATCTAATCCATATCACTATGTCCAATTGTTTTCAATTGTTCTTTTAGTGTCTAAATTTTTATTCTTTCATGATCTGTAATGTAATAGCTTAGAGTTCTGGTCATTTGACATGATGGTGATCTTTGCCGGTTGTCTTCCTAATTCAAAGTTGGAAATATCAGTTATATCAATCAGGTAAGCATTGGATTCATGTCCGGATTGAAATTATGTTGGGCTGGAAGTAGCCTTCTTAGTTGGTTTCATAATTAAATGGGGGTTATCAAAATAAGTTTTGTGTCAATCTTTTTTTGTACTTAATGTTTTCACATACAAGATGATCTTTATTCTGTTTGATTATTCAACCATAAGAAAACATTTTTAACAAATATATAAGAAATGCAAATAACAAAAGTTTCTATATGATGTCATCTTTAAATTGTTTGTTTATTCTAATGATACATTCTTATTTCCTCCCCCCACCCCCCMCCCCCCAGCCATAACACTGCTGCAAATCTCTTCTTGATTCCTTTTGGACTTGGTGGATCTGTAAGGTCAGTTAATCTGAATGACATGGTTCTCCCTTAACAATATTCTTGGTATTTGTTCTTCAAATATCTATCAAAATTCCACCAATTATAATTTTGTTTTTCCTCAGCACACGAGTTTCAAATGAATTGGGTGCCGGACATCCTCAAGCTACACGTTTAGCGGTACAAGTTGTATTATTTATGGCCTTTACATGGAGCATTTTAATTGGCTTAATCATGATCTTTGTGCGTAAGGCTTGGGGCTATGTTTATAGCAATGAAGAAGAAGTATCAAGATATATAGCAACAATGATGCCATTGCTTGCAATATCCAACTTCTTGGATGGAATCCAATCTGTGCTCTCAGGTTTTTGTTACTTTATAACGTCTTATATGGATATTAGCATCAACATCCTTAGAAAGATAATTTTGAAAAGTGTCTTTGTTACCAAACCCATCATACGTTCATAACTAATCAGTGGAATCTCTTTATTAATGTTTAGGCACTGCAAGAGGATGTGGGTGGCAGAAAATTGGTGCTTTTATCAATTTGGCATCATTTTACTTTGTTGGCATTCCATCATCTATTTTATTTGCTTTCATTCTCCATACTGGAGGAAAGGTTAGTATCCATGTTATCTCCTTTTCTATTTTACTGTCTTATGCAAGATTTTTAACAACAGCAATTGCAGTTATCTTGGTTGTGAAAAATTTTCTTTCAGTATTTTATTCACCATATTAGTATTGTTAAATTCTATTAAAAATGAAATGTCGTGACAAAAATCTCATTATTTGGCGAAAGAAATACTGTTAATTTTTATTTTAAGTATTTTCTCATGGATTTCTTTCTTATTCCTATTGTACACCATAAAATAACAAACTATTCTAAAATATGCTGAGATTCTAAACTTGCTTGATATTTCTAAGTATTCCAAGAAATGCTATTTTCTCATTTTTTATAAAGACACTATTTTAAGACTTGTTTACAGGTATTTGTATTATTAAATTTGGCTTAAATATCCTGTGTAATTGGGTTTTTTTAAGCATTTTTTACTTTATTTTGCTTTCTCATAATATATCCTAACATTTATTTTGACTGTTGATCTGCCAGTTTTTTTTTTTTCAATTTGTCATTAAACCCATAATTTCTTATTAAAAAAGTTGTGGTAAAATACACATGCTATGCATTAAATGTAATGTGTTGTGTTATTATCATGTTATGGTTGTAACAAGAACTGAAACTTATCAGAAAAATAAACAAGAACTGAAATTTCAAGAAATTTTGGCTTATTTGGATTAGAAAATATTTTCAGTTATTGTTCTGATTTAAAAAAAAAAATGTGTAATATAGGGACTCTGGTTGGGGTATATTTGTGCACTCATCGTGCAAGTATTATCTCTTCTAGTCATTACCATAAGAACTAACTGGGAGGAAGAGGTAAGGATTTTCCATTACTCAGTTCGACCCCACTTCATTTCTAATTTATGTTTTTTTTACGAATTTCATTTCTAATTTATGTTATCTGACTGTTTTTTCTTTTTCTTTTCTTTTTTTTCTCTTGTTAGGCAAAGAATGCTACTTGTAGAGTCTATGAATCCATCATACCCACGGATGTGACTCACGAAGCTGAGTTATTAACACTTGTAAGAACTAGAAAAATTGATCCAACAGAAATGGAATTGGGATCTCAGGAACTAACAACAATCGATGCGGACGCAATTATCAGAGAAACTAACAACATGTCAACAACTAACATCCCGAGAACTCACAATTGATACAGATTTTCAATTAACTGCCTATTCTTGTTCTGTGGGTAATAATAGGAGAAATAAGAACGAAAAAGTGTAGATGAATTGTGGTTGGATGGCAACGGTTTCATTCTTGTTGCCTATGACCCAAATCCAACTTAAAACTTGTCATACAAATTATATGATACTGAATCTGTGAATATCTAGTTTCCTTTCGTTAATGTTTAGTTTCTTTTCCTATCAAAAGAAAAAAAAAAAAAACCTTGAACGGCCCACCAACACTAAAGCTGTGTGTGTGTGAGAGAGAGAGAGAACAGAGAGGTGGGGGCTTTAAATCCATTTGAAGGGAGATAGAGTCCTAGACCTAGGGCTGCATATTTGGACCATGTTAGCCCAAATCCAACCTGAAAAGGTCACGATGAGTTGAAGTTAGGGTTAGGGTTGAGACTTAGCCAATTCAAATTCAACTTAAAATCTGTATATATAAGTACAATATAAACATGTAAATATGTAATTATGTAGTTATTTCTGCATATATGTATGCGTGTATATATAAACGATTTAAAGTTTAAAGGCAATTTTTTTTTTATCTAAAGCATTATACCTCTCTTTATATATAACTAGTGGGGATCCATGCAATGCACAGATTTTGTTGAGTTAACAATAAAAAATAAAAAATACATTACCATAAATATAGACAATTGTTTTATATTTTAACATTTAAATAATTAATAATTATTTATATTTTATATATTATTTTTAATATTTTTTGTAATATAAAAATAACAATAATTAATTTCAACTAGTGTTGTTCATCAAACCGACCAATCTGACCCAACTTGGCCCAAATTGGACAATTTTCTAGTATTTCCGATTGGTTTCAGTTCAGCAACTTTCCGACTCAACCAGGTTGGGTTAGTGTTATATTGTAAATTTAAAATTTTTTTTTTTTTTTTAAATAATATCATTGTAATTTTTTAAAATTTAAATTTAAACTTTTATGCTTAAATATTTTGAACCAATTGACACAAACCGATACTAGTGTTTTGAACCCACCATTGACTTGACTAGTTGAACTATTCAAACCATCACCCTACCTTGATTCTAGGTTTGATTTTGTTGAAATCCACCCTTCGGTAAAAAACCATCTAACCCAGATGGTTCAACTGTTAACCCATTTGACTCGGTCACTGGGTCACCGATTGCACACTTAATATGTACAAACTTTCAGAGGCCATAATTTTGCACTCCAATGTCTAATTGATTGAGGTGATCTTTTTTTTGCAAGAAAACTTCTTTGGCCTTGAGTCCCAATTTTTTATAAATGAAAAATTAAAAAACATAAATTAAATATAAAACAATACATATATTATATGTAAAACATAATTATACACTATTTATTGATAAAATATGTATATATACATATATAAACATTTATATATGTATATAAATATATATTTGTTTAAATACATAGAGTATTGACGTAAAATGATTTGACCCATTTTGACCTAGACGGTTGAACCAATGGCCCACGACCCAAAAGCAAAAGTGGGTCCTCCATATATAATATGTCTTAGAAGTAGGAAAGTGGGGATTAGTAAAGAGTAACAAAAAAACTTAATTATTAGCAATATTTTAGGAATGAGGAGAGAGCTTATTAAGTAATTTTACAAAGTTGGATATAAAATGAGGAGAGAGATAAGAGTGGGGAAATGAGAGTTTAAGAGCAATAAATTAGGAATTTTGAGAGGTTTTGGGAGAGAATGAAGACAACCAAGAGAACGTGATTGACAAAAATCTAATCAATGTTTTGTAACAATTAAAAAACAACAATGAAATAGAGGAGACAAAAGGAAGCAATAAAGTGGGGAGAGATTCTAGGGATGTAGAGGGAAAGGGTGAGAGAGATTTCTAAATAAAGGGCCAACATTTACTAGAACTTCTTTGTTAGAACCGTAGGAATTGGAGACTTTGGGACGTGTGTAAGAAAGAGGGGGATTTTAGGGGATGGAAAGGTGTGATATCCGATTGGTACAAGAAGCTGATTACATGGCTTTATAAAAAAAAAATTCTAAAAACTGAGAAAATTAGATTGGGGTTGAGAAAGTTTTGAAGGAGGTCAAAAGTGACATGTGGACTGAGTCACTTTATATATATAGTATAGATATAACATCACATGGGTTTGGAGCTAAAGGGAGTAGAGAAAAACTTTGGGATTGGAGTTTAACAGCTTGGGTTGGGTTAGGGTCAACCTCAACCTAACCTCACCCGGAACCTAACAGACCCATGAGTCAAAAATTCAAGATTAACCAGATTGAATTAACAAGAGATTGGAGAGGATCGGAACGGATTAAAGGTGTACGTAAACCAATCCATTTCACATGTTCCTTACCAGTTTCCAATGGAAATGAACGAGAAACCCCTCCTCCTTGAATGTAAAGAGCATTGAAGTCAGCTCAAACCACCACATAATTCATGATAAAACTATCACAGAAGTTGAAATCATTCTTTTAAAATAATATAAATGTTGGTTAAAGATGAACAAAGCATAGGCTTCCCAAACTCCCTATTCCACAACAATTCAGGCTAGAATCAAATAAGAAATACCTGAAAACATCACCCCCCAAGTTTGTTTTTGACTCAATTTTCGAGCAATTTCAAAACAAATGCGGAAATGCCTGAATAGCCTGGCTCTTTATGGGCTAGTATACAATTACTTTGGAAAAAAGAAAAAGGGAAAAGAATTAATTGTATATTTTGAGTTTTCATCCAACCTGAATTGCAGCATCCAGCTGAATCATCTGCAGTGATTCCAAAACCATAATTCAAGCCTATAACAATCTGCTGCACTTAAAAAATTGAGTGCTTTCCATCTCTGGGTCTCAATTTTTCAAAGGAGGATTAAACAGAGAATCCGAAAGGCCACAACCGAATCAGAGCAGTGTAACTATCATGAATGCATGAAACAGAGAATCCAAAAGGCCGCAATCCAAACTAAGGAATATTGAATGTGGAGATAGGCTATTCTTGTTCAGGATGTAGGAATTCGAGATCTAGTTTTCTTTTCAGACATGATCTGTCAGCACTGCAAAAGCAAATAAAAAAATATTGATCCTTTGCATTTGGAATACAAGCAAATATACTTAGCTAGGATTTCAGTCTGACTTAGGACAAGCCCATAGACAATATTTTTTATCTATCTAATAAATACTGTTTTCCCCATCTTTTGATCATGAAACAAAAGATTACTGGTTAAACTTTAGGGCTACAGTATGCAATTAGGAAGCTGGTTATGGTCAAAGTTAACCTCCAACATGGGTGAATTAAACAGTCAGGCCGGCTCTAAGCATGAATTCAAGGCAAGTAAATAAGCTTCAGAAGATGGGTCCCATGGTGCCGGAAGCAAGCTTATTTTCCCTCAAGTATAATATGCAGAGCCTGTACCAGAATAGATATTACTTACCTGTTAAGTGTTGGTCTTGGAGGAGGCCTTGATCCAAAGACAGACAAATCTATTGACATCGGAATATTTTCACTCCTGCATGCATTCCCACCAGTGGATTGTCTGACTTCAATTGCATGGTCATCAACCTTATCAACATGGTATGAACTTCCTTCCAGCCCCTCACGCTGTAGCATCACTCTCCTTGACTTTCTTGGTGGAGACAACACAATAGGACCATCCTGTGGATTAAAATCTAAAGGTCTAGAATTGAGAGATTCCCCTTTAGGAGGAGGTCTTGGAAGTAAAGCTGGTTTTGTTGGGGCAGGTACAGATGAGAAATACCTGAACGAAAAGATAGATATTACCAAATAAAGAATAAATAAAAAGTATCATCCTTCCACTCACCTGTATTTGCATACCTATGCTCTAGTGCCTGCTGTGCAGAAATTCTTGCCTTTGGATCATATGTGAACATCTTTGATAATAGATCTAGTACATCATCACTTGCCATTGGAAACAGGGAACGCAATGGAGGTGCAGGAACAAATTGATATTCCACATAATCTGGAAGGTAAATCATATCTGGCCACTGAAAAGGCGTTGGAGTCCCAAAAGCTGCAAAGATCTTTCCTAATTGATCAATATCACTTGAACCCTAGTTCAAATGCCAAAAGAATGTCATTCAGCTAAATAGCAAAACTTGTCAGACCCAAGTGCATTGTTTCTATTAAATGTTTTTTATCAATATCAATTATATTAAATGTACAAGCAAGATAAATACCATAGAGTGAAAGACCAATCCATACCAAGCATACCATGCACTAACAAACAACCAGCCAATATAAATAGATCTTTGTCAACATTAGACACAAAAAGATATTTATAATCATCTATGATATCGGGATACCTTTACATGCCTAGCATACTAGGTGTTGGACATGAATACAATACCAGATACTGCATGGATACTTGTAATATGAACCTTTATAGCATTAACACTTGAAAATATGTTAAAGTGGTAGAGGTTGTGAAGGAATCTTTTTGGACTCCCTCATTTCGAAGGAATCTTCTTGATTGGGAGGTGGAAGAGGTTGTGAATCTGTTGACCTGTTTTCAAACCAATGGGGTGTTTTCTGTTAAATCTTTGGCTGCTAATCTCGGTAGGAGGGGTGTTCCTGATTTCCCAGATCGGCAAGTGTGGAATCCCAACAGCCCAACAAAAGCCAACTTCCTAGTTTRGACTATGGCTCTTAATAAATGTCTTTCTAAGGAGAACCTAGTGAGAAGGGGAATTCAGGTTTCGGACTTGTCTTGCAGTCTATGTGGGAGCAGTGCTGAATCTACTGATCATTTGTGTATCCATTGTCTGTATTCTGCTCAGTTGTGGAACCATTTCCTCAGCTCTTTGAAGGTTTGTTGGGTGATGCCGAGGTCTGTTAAAGAGCTGTTGTGTTACTGGCAGTTTATGGGGTTGAGCAAGAAAAAGAAGACTGTCTGGAAGATGGTTCCAATTGCTGTAATTTGGTCCATCTGAACCGAGAGGAATAGAAGGATTTTCAGCAACAAGTTTCTAAGTCCGGAAGAGTTAATTCAGAAGTCAGTGGGCAAGCTGATATCTTGGTTGTCTGTGGCTGCAGATTTTAGAAACTGTAATGTGTGAGATGTATTTTTTTTTTCTAGCTCTTGATGGTTAGTGTATTTGCTGATTTGATCAGTCAACCTGTTCTGGGACTGATCTCAGCCTCCTGTGTGTAATTCCTTATCAATAAATATTACTTTACCTTTTCCAAAAAAAAATATGTTAAAGTGGTATCTTTTAACAAAATATACTATAGAAATATCTGTGCATGTTACAAATTTAATTAAATTTAGCAAGACACAAGTCTTGATAAATGGCACTTAGCTTCAAAAACTATATATATATATATATATGGGATATTCGTACCTGCATCCATGTAAACGGAGAGCAGTATCCCCGTTTCCTGTATCCATGTCCATAACCATATCTGGGCGTAATAGGTTATCCAGTAGCATATGTTGCTTGTGAGACAAGAGTCCATGTCAAATAAATAGATAATCAATTCTAAGACCCAGGCAAATTCTTCATTTGTTTGATTATTTCTATATTTTCTTTTCTAAAAAAAAGAGTGATCATGAATCAAACTGCCAAGTGAAACCTCAATTCACTAAAGCTAATAAAACCCAAAAGTCAAAATTTGGGGCTTAGCAAATAAATAAAATCCAAAGTCTAAGTGTCAAACCATATACTGTGATCCCTAAACTTGTAATTTTACCCAAAGTACCTTGTAGACACTACTTAACATGGGCATGATGTTATGGTCCCGCGCGTAGGATCTCGTCACGGGTCGGTCCACGGGGAAAACCCTCTGTTTTCCCTTGTTCCTCCCTGCTCTTGATGGACCTATCTAGGCGCCCTAATGGTGATTTGTTCAAGAGATCACCTAACTCTCATTTACTCTCTTTCTTGACTGAATATTCGATATCCTCATTCAATAATGGTGTCTCCTTAA
>NW_010729210.1:1494508-1514975 GCF_000365185.1 Nelumbo nucifera
AGAACCTTGAAGGGCCCATAGGACTTAGGGGCCAGTTTCGGGGCAACTATACTAGGACTAGTAATAGCTGCTCGGAGAAGCTGTTGTTGTTGTTGTTGATCATGTTGTTGATCATGTTGTTGCTTCTGCTGCTGCAATTGTTGCTGTTGTTGGTTGTTTGGCTGCTGTGGCTGAGGGTGTTGTTGTTGCTGTGGACCAAGAAGAGTCTGCTGCTACTGCTGTTGTTCGCCAAACGGCTCCGTCAAGTCTGGTCGGAGGCTGTTTGTGGTTACAGCCCCTTCCGGATTCCTCACCCTATTAGAGAAATACGATTCCAGCAAGCGTCACAGCTCCCAGGCATCGTCTTTGACCTCACGAACCTCCCTGCTGGTTTCTACGAGCCTATGCTCCAATTCGTGGACCCTGGATGATAGTTGTTGCAAATCTCCCATGACGACCGGCTCTGATACCAAAATGTTATGGTCCCGCGTGTAGGATCTCGTCACGGGTCGGTCCACGGGGAAAACCCTCTGTTTTCCCTTGTTCCTCCCTGCTCTTGATGGACCTATCTAGGCACCCTAATGGTGATTTGTTCAAGAGATCACCTAACTCTCCTTTACTCTCTTTCTTGACTGAATATTCGATATCCTCATTCAATAATGGTGTCTCCTTAAATAGGAGATTACAAGAGTCCTAATCTTAGGGAGTCTCCTTGCTGAATAGGGAGACTTCCAATTCTATCTTGCTAAGGATAAGATAAGCTAATCCTAATCTGATAATAAGATAAACTAATCCTAACCTGATAACAAGATAAACTAATCCTAATCTGATAATAAGATAAACTAATCATAATCTGATAACAAGATAAACTAATCCTAATCTGATAATAAGAGAAACTAATCCTAATCTGATAACTTACTAACAAGATAAGATAAGAGCAATAGAATAAGATAAGAACAAGCAAGATGATCTAATCTAATCTAGTGGTGGGTCAGGTTCCTGTTGCTGCCGACGGCGATGGTACGTCTTTCCGAGGAATGCGTCCATAACACATGACTATGGAACTTTGTGCCCAGAACCATGGACTGGAGTGGGAAAGAATTATCAGTGACAAAGAAATATCTCCATCCTTGATTGTCATGATTTTATGTTAGTAAATTACAGACTGCCACCCTGTACTTTGGGGATAGTGAAACTTAGCCTCCCAAACTTTCATTTGTGACAAAGACCCACCCTTTTACTGAGCTTAATGGTAAAAATTATCAAAAAAAAAAAAAAAGAAAAAAATGGGCTTGACAATAAAGCCATTTTTTTTTGTATTTTTCTATCTTGCTGCATTTCCTCTTTTTTTTTGTCTGCAATTTTCTGTATTTTTTGTATTTTCTCAATTTCCTTTTTGTTGTATTTTTTTTTTCAATTTTCAGTTTTTTTATGTATGTTCCTCTTTTTCTTCACTTTTGTTGTATTTCCTGCAATTTCCTACCAGGTGGCAACCTAGCAAGACACACACACACACACAGAGGGAACTGATTCCAAAGCCATCTCCATAATGCTTGGGAAATGCCCATCGAGACAATTCCAGGCACCAAAGCATGGTGTATGATAGACAATTCCAGTAACCAACACCAATCAGAGAGAATGATCTTCATAGACAATACTGATGAAATAGCATCAGTTTTTTATCAACTTGTGACAGCATGATTTTCTCCAGGGTAAGCAAGGCTGCAGCCCACCAAAACATGCAATCATGCATTTTGGGTCACAAATACAGGTTCCATCCAACCTGTGAGGTTCAGGCTGGACCAAAGTCCAAACAAATAGCACCAATTTTTCTAAAGTGGGTTTCGGGTTCAAGTTAGTTTATAGTGAATATTTTCATTTTTTTTCTTAAGTTCTCTCAGGTACAGTGGTAGTTTCATGATACAAGTGAATGGGTTGCCAGACCCTATATGATATTTATATCTATGTATACATATGTTCTTTTTTATTCTAAGATTTAGAAGAACACAGAAACTTTTTTGTATCTGGAGGAGCTCAGGGTCTCCTTTCCATCTCTTTGCCTTTTTATTCTCACTTCTTAATACTATAGTGCTATTGTTTGGACTTTGGAGCAAATCAGAACTCGGTGTTGCCAAATCAATGATTTGTTAGTGGAGCTAGCTTGCATTAGAAAATAAATACTCATTCTCAATTTGAATTCCATATATTCTTGATAATTCAACAACTCAACAAAGCCTAGTCCCAACTATATAATTTCAGCTGCACGAATCTCGTTCCATCATTCTGCTCTGTTCAGTACCATATCCATTGTTAAATTATGGGCCCTCAAAGCATTTTTCACTAATCCAACCCATATCCTTTTTGGCTTGTCCTTAGCCCTTATAGATCCTTCAACTTGCAAGTTTTCCTTTAGTTCAAGTGATACTGTGATAGTTTTCCCACTCATCCATCTCAACATTTACATCTCTCTTATACATTTCTTGACTGCCTAAAATTTTTCTCTGTTATAGCTGTTTTACAAAGTTTTCTTTTAGCTCAAATGACATTCTTGAGAAAACAACCTCAAAACCCTGTTGCAGAGAAGTCACTCTCTCTAGAAAATTGGTTAAACCCTACAAGAAACCTATACTAAGAAAATCCTCTTCACCAGAACCTGTTCCAAGACAGGTCACTGGTATAGTGCCTTCTTGGATGGCAATTAATTACAAAAGAATTTCAGAGTTTTGTCCTAATTTATAGCATTTAAATGTATATGGGGTATACTTGTATATGCTATAAGGAATCCCCCAAACTCCTTATGGATGGACAACCATGAACATAGCTTGCTGACCTAGTTCTCAAAAAATACAGGAATTCATTTCCAACAAAGCACACTAAAATATAGAAAAAATGCACTATCCCTCAAGATGCCACCCTTGTATATGCTTTTATTTTTATAGGTTATACCTGTATACATTGCTTTTCTTTCTTTAGTAATATAATTATATTTTACCTTTCAGAAAAGGATCGTCTTCTCAGGCATGAAGCCATGAATCTAAAAAATTGACAAGTTCTTTTTTTTATGAATGACTATTTGTATTAACTATGAAAACTAAAAATTTGACAAGTTCCGCGAAATGTCCAAAGATCAATGGGTTAATGGATCATATGAAAAAAATAATAATTATAGGCACACAAGAACTAAAACAGAGAATTAACAGTCATCAAATCTAGTTATACCTGGAGAAAAGGCCTACGAAGGAGAAGTTCAGCAAATATACAAGCTGCAGCCCAAACATCCACGCCAGATCCATACTGCTTGGTGCCAAATAATAATTCAGGTGCCCTATACCATCGAGCAAAAACCTAACCAAAAGAAATGGATGCTGGAAATAAGTGATACATTTAAATTTATCTGGTCTTAATGATAAAAAATAATTATTTGGTCTTCAACAATCATGTTATGAAAAACAATAACATCTGTTGATAAAACATGCTTATTTTTATTCATAAATTCAAAGTTTGAAAAGAAAGATTAGAAGTTAAAAATTTACCAACAAGCTAACAATCAATTGCAAGGCCACTGCATATTTATTAGCTTAAACAAATTAGTTAGCATAATATCATCATTCTTCAATTCACAGGAAAATGGAATGTAACATCCAGAATATTGGTACTGTCTTTCCCTTATCAAAAATGACAATTGAGAATCCAACTTCTCGGTGAAACTCTATCAATAATTTCTAAATTGAACGTGCCTTCTTCATTTCCTTTGAAATATTCTGTAGCATAATCAAGCAGATAACTTCCCAATTCCATACTGCTATAAGGCATACCACATTAAATTACCCTAAGCCATACCTGATGAGTGAACTTGCGATCTGGACTCCCAAATATCCGGGCTAAACCAAAGTCGGCTAGTTTAAGCTTTCCATCAGCGCCTATTAATAAATTATTTGGCTTCATATCCCTGCAAACACAAATTACTACACACCTCAGATAAAGCCCATCACCCAAAGACCGCCAAGGTAGGCCTCAACTCAAACACAATCATGGAAAAAAATACCTGTGAAGCACCCATTTTTTATGGCAATAGGCAAGCCCTTTCAGTGTCATCTGCAGGTACGATTTAATATCAGCAGGAGAGAGTACGATATTCCTATCCCGAATAACGGCCTCAAGGTCAGTCTCCATGAACTCAAACACAAGATGCAAGTTCCCCTTGTGAGGGAAAGCATCGATCAACTCAATGATGTTCGGATCCTTGAGCTCTTTGAGCAGTTTAATTTCCCGAAGTGCCGTAAAATTCACACCTTCCTTGTACTTCCCCAGCCGAATTTTCTTAATTGCAACCGTCTGTCCCGTCTGCACAAACCACCAAAGATACATTATAAATAAAAACGAGAAAAACGTCACTCTTATCATCTTATATATGTAACCCGTTGAGGAAGTATTATTTCTGCCCAAGAACATTATCAAATATGAACACGAAACACTATAAGTAATACTAATTAATGGAGTTTCTTGCTTATGTGGTTGATGAACGAGACTCTACTCCAGAATCAACTCCAACAAGATTGAAGGTCTTTCCTTGAATGTTTTAGAAACCCTAGATACTGGTTCTATTGTCTCAGTCGTCAAAGAAGGAATTGGGTTACCTTGGTGTCGATGGCCTTGTAGACAACACCGTATGTACCCTCGCCAAGGATTTCGCGCTTGAGATATCGATCTGCGACTTTCTTCGATAGCAGCTGATCGACTTCCGCCATTGTTGCTAATGAAATTTGCTGGGATAAGCGAATATGATGGCTCTCCTTTAAGCATCTTCGGGAAGCTTCATTCATTTAAGAAACCCTAGAAACTCGGTTTCATCCATGGATGGTGTAGTTGAAGATTCAATGAACAGCAGACTGAGACGAAACAGGAAGTAGGAGAAACCACAGCACAGAGTACAGGCTTCAGAGCGCTAAAAAAACAGTCAAGTCATAGTTGATACTTGATAGACATAGGCTGTAATTCAAACAAGAAAAAAGGGCATTCCTGTCATAATGATTTTCTGTCGAAGTGGAAAAGGCGCCGTTCTATATCTTTCCGGAGCGTGTACAGGTGTCGTCAACACATAAACCAGCAGTAAGAGATTCGCAAGACCACTAACGAGATCGGTTACGCAATCCGGCTCAACATCAACTGCGGATGTAAATAAGCGGTTAACCCCGAGTTGAGCCAAATTGAGCCGAGTCCGGATCTGTTCTTGAGTGAGCGCTCCTCACACCGGCCGCATATGTTCTCGATACACGGTGGGATGTGATTGTAAGGTCGGTGTGAGTTGCAGAGCACAATTCAAGTTGAGCTTAAGCTGAGAGAGTATGAGAACAACCCACCGAGCACCACCACTGTTATCGGGAACATCACCCTATAAATGAAAAGGGAGATATTCTCAATGCGCAACTGTTATATTCTGTGGATTGAGATATGGGAACAAGTAGTTGATAGCAGATTCAAGCCCGAATCTGAGACTAAACGACCGGTCTTGACCGGCTAAGGGTTAGCCCCACCTAACTATGCTCAGTCAACTTGGTTTGATTCGGATTGAATAAAACCTAAATTACCCAACCATCGTCACTAGAGTTTTTTTAGGATAAATTATAAAGAGCTTATTACCAAAAAATTTACAATGAGCGGTTGTACTTTTCCTCTCCATGACAAAGACCCTCCCGAAGTTTCACTTTGTAATAAATACTATTATTAAAATTTTTCCAAATTAACCTTCATAAAAGATTTCCATTCAACTGTTTAAAGTTTTTTAAATTTTCAAGTTAACCTTTTCCTATTTAATTGGATTTTTTTAAATTCATATCTATACTATTAGAAAAAGTGTGAATGAGAGTATACAATTTTTGTTTAATTAAAATATCTCAATTTTTGAATTTGACCCCTCTCTCATTGTAAGGATAGAAATATAATTTCAACAATCACTTTTATCATTGCTTAAATATCGATCTCACATTTAAGGCTTATATTTAAGATATTAATTCCCATTAACATTCAATGTACCATGACTAGAATACCCCTATTTTTTTAATTTGACCCCTCTTTCATTGTAAGGATAAAAATGTAATTTCAAAATTCACTTTTTATACTTGTTTAAATATCTCTCATTTAAGTCTTATATTTGAGGTATTAATTCCCATTAAAATTCATTGAATCTTGACTAGAATACCCTTACTTTTTGAATTTGGCTAGGTCTCTCTCCAATTATAAGGGCACAAAATGTAATTTGAACTACTACATTTCTCTTTATTCAATTTCCTCTCATCAAGTCTTATATTTAGGGTATTAAAACTCTCATTCTTTCATTGAATCTTATATTAATTAATTATATTAAACATAAGTATGATAAACAATAATTATTTTCATTGATAATAAAAATAAAATACAAATTTAAAACCAACCCAAAAATGGAGTTGTTTTATTATTTGACAATGAGTCAACAATTTAACCTTTTGGGTCAAATGTGTAGGCCCTTGATGTCATAATTAAATAATAATAATAAATAAATAATGAAAACATAAAAGAGTATAAGAAATACAAAATAAATGTAGAAAACATTTGGGTGCATCTCTAATACCCTATATTCATCGTACTAAACAAAAGCAAGTGTGATAAATAAGCATAATTTTGATCGAAATATAAATATAAAAAATGTATAAATTTTTGGAAACTTATTATTTACTATCATCATCATGAAAAATTGCCATGTGCAAAGAATGTTATATTAAAGTCTTCTCGGTTTCTCTAATAAATCTTTGCAAATTTTTGGTTGAAATGGTAGATGTTTCTTTTTGACAAATATAAATTTCAGATTTTGTTTAGTTTTTCTTGGTTTATTGGATGAAGAAGTGGATAATTTTTATATTTTAAGATGAAGATAGGCATTCATGTTAGTGAAATGATTCATGTTATTTTAGCTGGTTTCATTTGTAGAAAATGGGAGTGTTTTTGGGTTGTGTTTGGTTTGAAAGAATAGGTAGGGAAAGGTAGTAAAGAAAACTGTACAACCCTTGTATGGATTTCTTTTACTTTCCCTTCCTTTTCCTATTTTTCTTTCAGACTACGCACAACCTTGGGGTATGCTTCGAATTTTTTATGCACATCATCCTTTCACTTAGGTTGTGTTTGGAAATGATGCAAATAAGTGTGAATGCAAATTTGTAGACTGTAAAACGGTTGATATAAATTGCAAAATCGGGTTAGATTTGCACTAATAAATTTACCTTCTTACCAAACAGACTTTTGCTTGTAAAGCATATGTTTTTTTTTTATCAAAAGCCCACTTGAATGCAAATTTACTTCTTTTTAACTGATGTACTTTTACATCTTATTATCAATGTAAATATGCATTGGTCTGTCATTTTCAATGCAAAAATGTAATATTGCCAAACATAGGCAAAAGTGAACCAAAGTGCAAATTTACCTTGAACCGGGATTCACTCCATTTGCATTGTTTCCAAACGCAGCCTTAGGCTCAATTTGGAAGGAGTACAAATACAAATATGTAAGTACAAATAGATATAAAATAATACAAAATATAAGGTTTTATACTCTACATATTTGTATTTGTACTCCTTCCAAATGGAGCCTTAACAACAAAGAAATGCATATATCACTCCTCAAGTTTACACCATAACGTGTACAATTATACCCCTTTGAGCACAAAAGTAAGGTTCAATTTGGTAAGAATACAAATATAAATATGTAGGGTGCAAAACCTTGTACTTTATATTACTTTGTATTCCTAAGGTTCAGGTTGCAATAAGTACAAATACAAATATGTACAATGCAAATATATACAAAATAATAGAAAATTCAAGGTTTTGTACTCTACAAAAATGTATTTGTACTCCTTCCGAATTGAGCCTAAATCTTCTATTTGCACAGTACATATTTGTATTTATACTCTTTCCATAATTTTCAAGGCGTCTAGGCAATTCTGGGCAACACTGTGATGCCTAGTCACCTAGGCGATAAAAATTTTATAATATGAAAAACCGACTTTTGGTTAGTTTCCCAGTCTTATATACAATTCAGCATGTATGTTAATTGAAAAATAACAATTCTCTTTATTAAGAACATTAAATTTCCTTTAAAAATGTGACAAATCATCACATCTAAAAGATAAAAATCTTTTACATATATTAATTTCATTATTTTCAAAAATAATACTACTATAATAAGTATTTAATAGAGCAAATTCATATTAATTAGCAGCTAAAGAAGGTTATTAACTTTATATGATAAATATTCAAGATGGAAAGTAAAATAGAAAAAAAAAATGATGATTGAATTTCTGTTTTATTTAATTAGAGAGAGAATAGAAAAAGAAAAAACTTTATTATTCTATTGTTACTTTCCCCTTTCTTTTCTTTCTTTCTTTCTTTTCTCTTCTTAAAACCCTTTGATCTTTTAAATTTCAATAGTAAAATATTAAAACAAAATATAATCGATATATATATATAGCATATAATAATATGTACTAACACATATATTAATAGGATACAACAATATAAATGATATTATAAAAGGCGCCCACCTTGTCATTTTTGTCGCCTAGGTGGCCGCTTAATTGCCCAAGCAGGCGCCAAATCGCTAAAAGTCAAGGCGTTTGGGCGAGGTGCCTAGCCAAGGGCACCTAGTCGCCTAGGGGACGCCTTGACAACTATGCCTCTTCCCAATGTGAGCATAAGGCTTAATTTTGAAAGAATGCATTTTTCTTGCTATTGCATAGCGCACATTACAAGTGACTCAAGCATGGGATCAAAGAGGGTCCATGTAACCATGGACTACCTATAGTGTTGTCGGTTGATCCCAAGCCTCCTTTTTCAAAGGGATACCCAGTAACCCAACTACAAAGTATGTGTTTGGTTTCATGGGCATTTTATTGAAGAGGTGTTTATCAAATAAGCGTTTATTTGAAAAACACTACTTTAAACGTTTATTGCTTTTGTTGTTTGATTGGGCACGTGTTTCAAGTAACAACCCATAAAGTTACTTTCCACCTCAACTTAAAGTGTGCCACATAAGCATTTTGTGTTTCAATAATTTTAAGGCATTGGGGGAAACAAGAATTTGAAATTTCCCTCAACTTAAAGTTACTTTCCACCTAATGCACATAAAGCAAAGCATTTCTGTTTTTTAATGTTTATTTGATAAATGTTGAAAACCAAACAATGGTTTCATCCATAATAAATGCCAATGCCTATGTGGCGCTGATGTAGTGACATTTTTCCAATAAACACCCAAGGAACCAAACATAACCCAAGTTTAGGCTAACTAAGGGGTGACTTGGTTTGTTCTAGCATAGACATAAATTTTATTTCTGCAACCACTTACTTTGGGGAAAATAGCAAAAAAAAAAAAAAAGAAATTACCAAGTTTAGGTTGTAAAGGAATTGGATTGAATCTGGATAGTGATATAACAAAATATAATCCATTACCAATCCGATCTATCTAAATTTGATTCCATATGTAATAGATATTAGCAACACAAATTCAAGTTTTGATTCATTTATGTATGTAGATGTTTGGAGTTTGGAGTCGATTAAAATATTAGTAAATCAATACAAAATTAGCAAAAGTTTATAAAATCAAACATAAAAACAAAAAATATGTATTATAAAACCAGAAATAAATTGATATGAATTCTAAATCCAACTTAATTCTAAAGACTTTTAAATAATATAATGGGAGCGGATCAAGCAATATCTAAATTTGATCTGTTTATGACTAAGGCCCTATTTAAGAAGTACTTCTTTTAAGACATGGGACCACACATTAAGTGGTTTTTAAGTACTTATGGGTGTTTGGTAAAAAGTAGGAAAAAAGTATTTTTTTAAAGAAGTACTTCTTTGAAAAAGTGACTTCAAGTTGGCTTTTTTTTAAGTACTTCTTGAAGAAGTATTTCTCCAAAATATTAGGACGAACCAGCCCCTTACAAATTTATATAATGACTAAAATACCTCCGCGAGGTTATACCTCCCCCTTCTCCACTCATTCGATCCTCAAACCCTAGCAGTAGCGGCACACCAGTTGCAGGTCCATCGGCAACGATCAACGGTGAGGAACCGTGGCCGATGAACCTTCCTTTTGGCCTCTTTCCTCTATGCTTTGAAGTCAGATCTCTGAAACATAGCTCGTAGCTTGATCTCAGATCTTTGAAACAGAGCTCGTAGCTCGACCTCAAATCTCTGAAACAGAGCTCGATCTAGTTGTTGTTGTTTGGGTGTCGAAGAACCGGAAGAGAGACGTTCAGCTGCCACTGGTTCTCTTTTGGAGAGCAAGATGAACAGTGTCAAGTTCGTGGTTCAGTGATTATAGAAGAACAAAAACAAAGGAGAAGAAGAAGAAAAGGAGAGAGAGAGAGAGAGAGAGAGAGAGAGAGAGAGAGAGAGAGTAAGGAGAGGTTGTCGACGCTCTCTGTCACTCGAAGGGAGAATAGGGGAGTTGCAGCGACGACAACCTTCCCCCTGTTCATCGTCTTATTATTATTATTATTGTTGTTGTTGTTGTTGTTGTTGTTGTTGTTGTTGTTGTTGTTATTATTATTATTATTGTTATTATTATTATTATTATTACTGTTAATTTTAGTTATTATTATTATTTATAATTATTATTATTATTATTGAAAAGTATTGTATATATGTATGAGAGAAGTGAGGGCTAAAATTGTCATTTGAATAAATATAAGCACTTATGGGGAAAGTAGCTTACCAAACATTCCCACCCCAATAAGTACTTAAAAACATAATAAGTGATTTAAAAAAGTGGGTTACCAAACAGCCTAAAGGGTTGTTAAAACAAGTACAAGTACTTAATCATCAAACAGGGCCTAAGTGATTATTTATATTTGACTTAAATACATGGTTTTAAAAACCAACCTAGAAATGGAACAACTTTCACAATCAACTCCCAAGTCATACGGTCTAACCATCTGATTTGAACCCCAGTCAAGCAATTTTTGGGTCCAAAACCGAACTTAGAACCATGACCGGTTCCCAGGTCAAATGGTTCAATTGTTCGATTCACTCTGGTTTTCAAAACCATGCTTAAACGAATCAGATTAAATCTGATCAATTTGCACCCTAATTGGATCCTCTACAAATTGAAGTTATTTATTACCAAAAGAGATGAGAACAAGATAGAAATAACTATTTTATCAAAATGCCTAGGGATGGATTTGAGCTGAGCCAAGTCGAATAGTACGAGGCTCGAGCTCGAGCTTGAGTTCAGTTCGAGCTAGAACCTTGAGCTCGAGCTTGGCTCAAGTTAAAAACTCATAAGCTCGAGCTCGATTTGAGAAAAAAATGTTTTATACAAATAAAAAATATTTTTTATTTGATATTTAAAAAATTAAGAATTATAATATTTTTATTATATATTATTTTCTATAATTTTATTATATATATATATATATTCAAGCTTGGTACGTTTGTTAATCAAACCCATAAATTGGGCTCGAGCTTGGTTGAAATTGAGCTGAACCATACTTTTCACGAGTCAAACTCGAGTAGCTCGTGAAGAACTCGACTTGTGGCCACCCCTAAAAATGCCAAATGATAACCAGTTCGGATCAGGTAGGCACAAGTTGTAATCATGTTCAATGAGCACTTGAATTTTTTTTTTACACCTGTCCCTTAAAATACCCTCACTCCACCCTTGAAAAGGATTAAAACCCACTTTGGACAGTTGTCAAAATACTTATTAAGTGCTCATTTGACATGCTTATTTATGTTGTGCCTACTAGATCAGGTCCCGATGATAACATATTAGTTTTGAATCCAAAATATGTAATTTAAAATTGATAAAAATAAATTCGTTTATAAACATTAAATTCGGATTTGCAATCTAGCAAAGCGCCAACCGGCTAGTTTATAAGTTCTCCAACAGCTAGTTGTAGTAGAGACTTGGATCGAAGCTAGTTATTTTTGTGTATTTTTTTTTTCTTGCAACTTCTCATTCCCATTTTTATGTCATAGTACAAAATCTATCCCTTCCAAAAGCATAAATGAAGGTGTTGACACATGGTTGGTTTACTTTTGAAACAACAGTAATTGCCACATCAGCAAAATCATATTGTTTTTGTTAATGTGGCGGGTATTTTTGTTTTTAAAAACAAAATCAACCATGATGCCTAACACCTATCTATCAGTCTCGGAACAACCCCAATCATTATTTGCAACAATCAGGTCTGACCTGATTATTCTTGAGATCTATACTTGCCATTTGAAAAACATCTAACTAGTCAACTAGAATCATAAACGTGGTAGCAATTAGGTGTTATTTATCAAAACCATGGGTGGATTTTGATTGGTCAAAACTCTTTCAATACCTATGTCTTCCCCATATCATAGATTTTGTATTACTATTTATGAAATTTAACCATTTAATTTAGACATAAAATATAACAAAGATAAAACTAATCAGGAGGCCTTCATACATATATTATTAACTATATAATTGATTTGGGTCTGAATCCATTAGAGACAACAAAGACCAATCCCAACCCAATAATTAATTGGAACAAAATCATAGAACCAGAACTGACTTAATTGCTTCGGTCAATTTGATCATATGACTGTGTTTGGTTGCAATGCAAATAACTGATGTAAAATCATGGGAGTACAAATGTTTGAATGTAACTTCTGACCTATTTTTGTTTCAAATTTTAGTTTATTTTGTTTGATTTCAGTACAAATGAAGTAAATTAAGACATAAAACATAATAAATAAAATAAAATCCAAAACAAAATTAAACAAGAATTTACATTTTTTACATTTACACTCTCATATATTTGTACCAGTGCAAATAAATTTGCACTGCAACCTGGGGTAACCCGACCCATGTAAACCCCTACTATCCAACAATGGGTTGAATGAAAGTCTAAAATCTTTTCGAGAGAGCACGTTGGAAGCGAAGGCTGTTGATTGTGAGATCACATCGGCGCCCCATAGGGCGTGCGTTGAGATGTGATCTCTTTGATCGTAGACATTCAAAGTTTTTTTTATAGGGTAAATTACAAAGACCCCGGGTGACAAAACTCTCTTGTACTATGATAATGGGACAAAGACTTCCTTCCGTCAGTTTTCCGTTGAAATCCACCGTTCTAATATTTTTTAATCTCATTGTAATTGTAAGCAAAATCTTTACAATTTGAAGATTTACTTACTCCTGGTTATTTCTTGCTGCCGTCGGAGTTGGAATTCGGTTGTTGTCAGAAATCGCCGATGGCCTGCATTAAGGTTCAATTGTGGCGGTATTTATTAGCCGGTGGCGACTATTACCTGGCTCAGCGCATTGATACCACCGGCGAGAGGACGCTGGCGGTGGTTACTAAATGTGATAAAGCTCCCGAAGGTCTGCTCGAGAAGGTCACTTCCGACATGTGAACATTGGGCTTGGCTACGTCTGTATGAGGAATCGCATCAAGGACGAGTCCTACGAGGAGGCCAAGGCTGAGGAGGCGAGACTGTTTTAGTCGAATCCCCTTCTTTCGCAGATCAACAAATCCATCGTGGGCATCCCTGTGTTGGCCAGGAGACTGGTGCAAACCCAAGCTGCTAGTCTCCTTCGTGACCAAGCCCTGCACTCGGATCTGGAATGGCCTGTTTTATTCGTCCGAACAGTGTTGGATTAAGCACTTTGATCTCAACATGATCTCATCCTGTAAGCTTTTGCTTTTGAGCTTTGGGCTTGTGAATAGTAAAATTGAGTTTGAGGCAAAGGCAAAACACAACTTGCTTTGAATGCACCTCAGCCTTTATGATCGAACCGTCTCCCAGCTTGAACCCAGGAATAACCGGAAATCCCTAAATCAGTTAAAATGAGCTAACCGGAAAATTGTTATCAACAAAGTGAAAGAAAAAGGAAAAAAAAAAAGTAGAGAACAGAACATACCCGAAACCTTTGATCCTTGTTTGTCTAATTTCTTATTATCCAAATGGGGCATTTTGTCAGCATCAGAAATCGAATAATTTTGTAACTCCAACTTCGGAATCAGCCAGCCTGGTGAAGGCGGAGAGGACGCCTCTTCTGAACTACTATGGTTCCGTTCTTCATTCGTAGTCCCAACAGACGTCAAAATATCAGAGCTTGAACTGCAGGAACTGCTATCCTGAGACTCTTCAACGGAATCTGTAAATGACTCAGTTTCCCGCCGGCCGGAAAACTCGATGACACTCTCCATGTGTAGAGGATGAAATTCATCTCCTCTGGTTGGAAATTGCATGGATCCGGCTTGAGCGCAAAGGCCAGCAAGTGAAGCAACCAAACCGCCTCGGCCATTGCCAAGAACTCTTCGTAAAACTCACTCCTCGGGTGGTTGCCCGTCGAAATCACTCGACGCTGCTCAAAATGTCCGAACAGAGACTCCTCCATCTTGGGGTGAACAAGAGAGGAACTTCATAGAGCAAAATTTGCCAAAGCCACAAGTGGGAAATATGCTTAGGAGCTCAACCGGGTTCGTGGCCTTCATATCTCGGAACTGATCCAAGCAGTCTTGGCGGAACTGGTCGGGGTGGAGAAATGAAGGGACGCTGTTGTCCATGTAGAAATGAATCAAGGTCGTTTCTAGGGTATTTTGGATGGCAATACAGCCGCCGATAGTGTACCTGACTCTTCTTCGTCGTGTCTGGTTGGAGCTACGGCCGATGCCGAATGATGGGTCTGATCCTTTTCCGCCATTAGAAAGTTAGCTCTAGCTTAGTGTGGTCTTTGTCTCAGGTCATAGTACAGGGAGGTTTTTGTCACAAAAGAAAATAAAGGGAATTTTGTCACAACCTCATAGTACTGGAGGGGTTTTGTAATTTACCCTACTTTATACTTAGGCTTTTTAATAAGACATGTCAAAGTATATGGTAGGTATTGACCAGAAATAAAATATCTAATAAGTTGCACATCAACACAATACTTCTCAGCACCTACGTCTATAAATTCTGAAGGGATAAGAATGAAGAATTCTATATCAGAATTCAGAAAAGACCTCCCTTTTCTGTTGCAGGAAGGACTAGGAGATGGGAGAAGTGAAGGTCGTTGGGTCTTCTCCTAGCCTTTTCTGTTACAGAATTGAATGGGCTCTTAAGCTTCAAGGGATTGAATATGAATATCTAAAAGAGGATTTAAGAAACAAGAGTCCCTTGCTTCTCAAGTATAATCCAGTCCATAAGAAGGTTCCAGTGTTCTTGCACAACGGCAGACCGATTGCAGAGTCTCTTGTCATCCTTGAGTACATCGACGAGACGTGGAAGAACAATCCTTTGCTGCCTGAAGATCCTCATGAGAGAGCTCTGGCACGATTTTGGGCTAAATTTGGAGATGAGAAGGTATCTCTGGGTTGCTCCTTTTTCTTTCTTTTCTGTAATCCTGTTCTTTCATGATTTTTGGGCTAATGAAACCCACTTTTCTGGTTAGTGTTTGATGGGTGCATGGGCAGCATTATGTGCTGAAGGACCTGAAAAGGAGAAAGCTGTAGAGACTGCGATGGAGACACTGAACTATCTCGAGAAGCAGATTGAAGGGAAGAAATTCTTTGGAGGAAAGACGATTGGGTTTCTCGATCTGGTGATTGGATGGATCCCACACTGGCTCGATGTGTTAGACGAAGTTGGAGGTATGAAGCTATTTGATGCAGAGAGATTCCCGTGTCTCCATGAATGGGCTCAGAATTTTATCCAAATTCCCATTATCAAGGATTGTCATCCTCCTAGAGATGAGATGGTTGCCTACTTCCAATCAAGCCGACAATACATGCTTTCATTAGCTGCTAAGAAGTGATTAATTATATTTTCTTTATCAGTTGGAGTTTTGTGAAGATTTTACATTTATTATATATATATATATAGATGGTTAAAGTTTGCCTGCTAAGAAACATAAAGAACAGAGGAAAGATTGAAACTTATTTTATTTGATTTTTATAACTTTTCAGCGCGGTTTTCGATGGATTCATCTTCTATCAGATTTTTTTTGGCGGATAATCACAACCCTGCTATGGTTTGAAGTGTTTATTATCCAATAACAGAGTAGATTAGCAACATGAAATTGGTTCTAAAAATGACCTTAACAATATATTTTCTTCAACAAAATGAATCAAAAGTAACTTATTTGAAACTTAAACCTATGACAATTTAATAAAAACAACATTTAAATCAACTTTACTGATAGATATAATGTGAAGTTAAGATTTATGAGCATCTATATTTAAATCGAATGGGATATTATCGGATCATATAGGAGTGGATAAGTTGATTCATGGTTGATCTGATTATAATAATTAAACTGATCACATTCGAATTATCTTTAATTGGTTTAAATTACAATTTGAATTTAGACAATGAGATGTTTTTGCAGCCCTATAATCCATTCCCATATGAGGATCCAAACTACAAAATCAGCTCTGCATACTCTCCTTATCTCATGGGAAGAAGTTTATCACTGAGGAAGCAATCAAAAACAATAAAAGAAAATAGTTTTTTCCATTGTCCTCACCTTATCTTATAGTCTTATACATAGGGCTAAGAATCCAAAGAGTAGCACAAGTCTTCAGGGATCACATATGAACGACAAGTGTTAATGGGTTAGAACTCAATTAAAAATTTGAATACTTTGAAATCAAGGACTCAAGGGTGATCATTCGGTTTATTCAATTAAAGATTGAACTCAATAAATCATTGTTTTTAAAACCGGACCGGACCGGACGGTTGGATTGGAAAAACCAGGAACCGGTCATGTGACCGGTTCCATTTCCCTCCAAAACTGTTGATTTTGGTCAGTGAACTGCTGAATTAGGCGGTTAACTGTTTGAACAGTTCGAACAATTTTGATCGTTTTTTATTTTTTAAAATTTTTTTAAATATTTTTTTGTCTGAATGGGCCAAGCATTCGGTTCATATGGTTGGACCGTTCAACCCAATAACCGGACCCCTGACCGGTTCAATCACCGGGTCAGTTTTAAAAACCATGCAATAAACCAAATAAAAGACTTTCAGTTTTTGGTTAATATATGATAGTGAAATTTGGTTCATTCAGTTTTTTTGGATAATCAAAATTTCTATTCTGAAAATTAAAAGAAAAAAATTGAAATATCCAATAATCAAATTAACCAAACCAAAACTTTTTAAAACTAAAATAATTGAAACCAAAACTTTTGGTTCAGTTTTTGGATTAAAAGTGTATAATGCCCACCACCTATTTTGGATCATGAATAGTCCCAAAGAATGCCAGGTCCCTCTATATGGGCTTTTTTGGTAAATGCTAGTATGTGGAAATTTATGATATGACCAATGATTTATGACCACACAATCCCCTTGTAATGGGGTCCGGATGTAGTATGTACGTTAGGTAAGCACAAGGAGTGAGTACATAATAGTTGTGCGACAAATGTCACAGTTAATGAGCCTTTTAACTAAATGTTTTTATTCTGTTAGGCAGAAATTATCCATTATTTTATTATCTTTATCAAAATAATAAAAAATAAAAATAATGAAAAAAGAAAACGTAAATGATTATGCCCCATTATGACATGAGTTGCTATCAAGTATGAAGTTTGTGGCTGAGATTCCTCACTTGTCCTATATATAAAAAACAATGATTCCCACATACTAGTATGATCCAGATATTTTTCTTTTTTATTTTTAAATAAATTGTTTAAACCTCCCGTGTTTTTCTGACATTTGCTTTTTTTTTTTTGAGAGAGGGAGAAGCCCCATATGTGGCAGAATTCATTAAAAAATGCTAAAAAATACAAGATATTACAATCAAAACCAGCCATAATAATCCAAGAAATTGATAAAAAGATGGAGAAATAAATCCAGATTATAGACCAATCTGTTGAAGAAAAGATACCAATCTAGAGCACCAGCAGAGGAGAAAGAGATTGTGAAGACTCTGTGGAATCCATAAAGTACCAAAACGAAGGGTCAAACCTCCAAAAGAGATAAACCCAACAAGAAACTTTTAAACAAAGCAACTAAACCAACCAGTGGTTTAGAAGAGAATTGATTGCTAAACTCAAACCCGTCTAGTGGCAATCATAAGTAAACTTCAAATTTGACGGAAGGGGAAAAGGAGATGGCTAAACTCAAAAAAACCGGATGAAATGACCACAAAACCATTAAACATGCCTTATATATGTGTAAAAATATATAACTAATACATCTATCGCACATAATATGCAAAATTATATAACTACAAGCATGCATTGGGTGTGGGATGTTGAGGTTGTTCAAGCCTCTCAACAACCATAATCCAAACTTAGTTTTACATCAAATTAACTAGCATTTTCCAACTCTGATACTTATATATCCAATCCTCAAATCAACCCATGATGCAGCGTGGAAGCAATGGAAACCGGAGCTGGCTATGCAAGCATCGGGCGATCGCTAGCTTCTAGCGAAGAACATCGAATTCTCTAGGAGAGAGAAAAAGTGGCGCAAACTCAAAGAAGAGAACTTGAAGAAATTCTGAAAATATGAAGTATGAATTGATGAATAATTCTGGGGAAAATAGCAGTATTTATAATACATTTAGAAATTATAAAAGAACTAGGAATAACAACTAGGATAGATCCAAATATCTAATCTAGTAGGATCAAACTCTTCTTGGTTTGATCTCCACCGTCCAATCTCCCTTGATGCATGAATCTTGGATTATCTTGCTAATCTTGATGCTTCTTGGAGTCTTGTTGGAATTCTGATCTTGATTTCTTGATAATCTTGGAAGAGTCTTGCTTTGTCTTGATAATCTTGGAAGAGTCTTGCTTTATCTTAACCTTATCCTAGGAGCTGCCGCCCTTAGGGGTGAGATAGGCCTTGTGATGGGCCTCCATCATTCTCCCCCACTTGGAGAGAACTCGACCCCGAGCCGTGACTAGGATAGGCAAGTGTAATTTCTGGCAGGTACTGGTGAAGGTCAGCAACGTTGAAGGTCTTGGATATATCTATATGATCCGGTAGGTCCACTACATAGGCGTTGTCATTGATCTTCTTCACGACCTTGTAGGGACCATACTTCCGAGGCTTCAACTTGTTGTAAGTACCTACGAGAATTCTTTCCTTCCTTAAAAAGACCATAACCTCATCACCTACATCAAACACTTGAGGTCGGCGGTGCTTGTCTGCGGCCATCTTGTACTTGGCGTTGGAGTGCTCTAGCTTCTGCTTCACGGCCTCTTGGACGGACTGGATTTGTTCTGCCATCTGTTCTGCTGAGATACTGGTGCCGAGTACTCTAGGTAGCTTCACTAAATCCAGTGCATGGTTAGGGACCTTCATGTACACGATGGAGAATGGGGATCTGCCTATAGAACTGTGCATTGCATTGTTATAGGCGAACTCAGCCTGGGCTATGGTGAAGTCCCACTGTTTTGGCCTCTCTCGACATATGCTGCGAAGTAAATTCCCTAAGGTTCAGTTTACCACTTCTGTCTGCGGATGGGCTGTACTGCTGAAATTAAGTGATGAATCAAACAACCTCCACAGGGTCATCCAAAAGTGACTAAGGAACCGTGTATCACGATCTGATGTGATGGTCTTGGGTACCCCATGCAAGCGGACAATCTCCCTGAAAAACAATTTGGTTGTAGCGGATGCATCTGCTGTTTTCTTGCATGGGAGGAAGTGTGCCATTTTTGAGAATCTATCAACCACCACGAAGACGGAGTCCATGTTCTTCTAAGTCTTTGGCAAGCCTAGCACAAAATCCAAGGACAAGTCTTCCTTTATAGCAGTAGGAACGGATAGAGACATGAAGAGACCTGTGTTCTGGGTTTGTCCCTTAGTTGTCTAACAAACATAGCACCTACTTACTATGGTAGACATGTCCCTTCTTAATTTTGGCCAGTAATATCGCCCCTTAACTGCTTCTACTGTTTTATCCCTTCATGCAAATCCCTGATGATCTTTTCGCGGAGGGAGGTGCAAGGGATACATAGCTGCTCCCCTTTCATAAGGAACCCATCATAAATAAAGAAGTCATCTGCTGTCTGCTTATTTACACATTTCTCCCATACCTGTTGGAAGTCTTCATCCTGGGGATATAGGTCTTTTAGGCACTCAAAACCCACAATCTCAACACTGAGGGTCTTGATGAGAGCTACACGCCTGCTAAGTGCATCAACCACTTTATTTTGCTGTCCTGTCTTATACACGATTGTACATGGGAACTTGTCTAGGAAGGCAGACCATCTAGCATGCAAATCACTTCTTAATTGCTTTTGCCCAGTAAGATATTTTAGGGCCTAATGGTCAGTGTAGAGAACAAATTATTTTGCAATTAAATAGTGTTCCTGATGGTGCACAATCTGGCCGGTCTTAGCTGTCGATGATCTTGCCTCTGAACTGAGTAACAGGGACCTGAAACGGAAGGAGAAGAGAAGCTCCGGGGAGAACCCGGCGTAAGGGCTCCGAAGCTCAAGTTAGAATCCTTCAAAGGCAAGATAAACCAGATAGCGCGAAAGTTAGTA
>NW_010729210.1:1518180-1547166 GCF_000365185.1 Nelumbo nucifera
CAGGAGGATATCAGGGAGAGGACTCAGATATTCTCTCAAGGCATCGAAGACGCGAAGAAGAAGGCTGTTAGCGATTACATTGCTTCGCCGGATTTCGATGATCTGATGGTAGACTCCTACAGGAGGGGTTTCGAGCTAAGTCGGTGGATGATTCGGAATACGAACCCCGACCTCGATTTCCGTTGGAATTACATCATTGAATTCATCTAGTAGTCCTCTGGAACTACATCATTGAATTCATCTAGTAGTCCCTGTATTTCCACTGGAATTTATTTTCATCATTAACATTTTCTCCTTTTACTACTAACAAATGTATTTCATGAGTATCCTTACATTCTTTAACAAATTCAGCATAATGATGGGTGATGGTAAGGAAATTTTTCTCATGTGCCTTTAGAGCACTTGTAATATTTTTTTTCTACTATGGGTAACAAAGTATAACGTGTACCTTCTTTTTCAAGTTGGTAGGTATTCTTCCTACTCAGGTGTCTTGCATCTGTATCAAACTACCAAGGCCTCCCTAACAAAATATGGCAAGCATCCATATCAACTATATCACAATATACTTCATCATGGTACTTACCAATTGAAAAAGGTACCTTGTAGCGTTCTTCCACCCGTACGCCACCTCCTTCCTTGATCCACCCAATTGTGTATGGGTTGGGATGTTTTTCAAGAATCAGGTATAATTGTTGGATGACATCCCTGCAAATAATGTTTTCTTGACTGCCACTATCAATAATTAAATTAAATAATTTTTCCTTTACAGTACATCTGGTACGAAATAATCTGTGCCTTTAAGAAGTATCTTTATTTTTCTGGGACAACATTAATTTTCTTACCACACAAGTATACTCCTCATGTTCATATGGACCCTCTTCATCCTCCCCATCAGGTCCACAGTATACCTCCTCCTCAATATCTTCTTCCTCCTCCCTTTYTAYCATATTAACTGCCTTCCTCCTGGGACAGTCACTGGATCTATGTCCAACCTCATTACATTTAAAACATTTAATAGGAATAGGCCTTGCATAAGGGTTACTGGGTTTAGGAGGGCTAGAAGGATTACCTCGAGTATGTCCTCCTGTAGTAGCCTTACCGGCGTTACTTGTGCTTGCTGGGTGAGAGGGTTGTACTGTCGAGACTGATTTGTTCCTGCCGACAATTGCCGGTCTGTTGTCGCTCCCACTGTACCGGCGGTAATTATCACTACGCGCCTTGTCTTGGAACATTAATTCTGCTTTCAGGGCTAAGTTCCTTGSTTCCTGCACACTAAGAACCATTTGGACACCAATTTTGTCCCCGATGAATGGTCTTAACCTACTCAAATAACGGGATGCCTGCTGGTTATCACTTTCAGACAACTGGTTTCTTTCTGCTAATCTTAAAAATTCTGATGTGTACTCATTAACACTACGTGAACCCTGCGCGCACATCTGATAAGATTCAAACATATATTGTTCATAGTCAGGGGGTAAAAATCTACCTCTGATTAATTGTTTCATGCGCCTTCAGGTTCGAACAGGACCCCTTCTTTCTCTGATCCGGGTCTCTCACATCCGTTCTCACCAAACAGATGCGCCTCCCTTTAGTCGGAAAGCTACCAGTTTTACCCTTCGATCCTCTAGTATCTCCATGTAGTCAAAGAATCTGTCGACTTCTGTGATCCAATCTAGAAGTCCTTCTATGCCAAGATCTCCACTAAAGGTAGGAATATCTACTTTAAGTTTGAATTCATCATTATTCCTACGGGGATTGAAATTACCTTGGTTATGCCAATTTCTACCATTTCTATCATTGTCGGGAAGAACAGGAGCACCACAAAATTCTAAATCATCATCATTGTCGTTGTCCAAGACTGGTCGTCGAAACGCAGTATGGACGGGTGGTCTATCGTGACCGTCTCCCTCGATTTGCTGTGGATGTTCTCAGTTCTGTGGAGCAACCTCCCGTAACAAGGTTCGCAGTTGTTCAGCCATCTCTTTCAACTACTGCTCGATGTTACGTGTGGTCGTGCGCTGCTCTTCGATTGCTCTCCAAACAGCTGGAAACCCCTGATCTCCGTCACGGGGTGGGTTGCGACTGCTACCGTCTGGGTTGGCCATGACTAGGCGGACTCCCTGCTCTGATACCACCTGACGCATCGTGGAAGCAATGGAAACCGGAGCTGGCTATGCAAGCACCGGGCGATCGCTAGCTTCTAGCGAAGAACACCGAATTCTCTAGGAGAGAGAAAAGGTGGTGAAAACTCAAAGAAGAGAACTTGAAGAAATTCTAAAAATATGAAGTATGAATTGATGAATAATTCTGGGGAAAATAACAGTATTTATAATACATTTGGAAATTGTAAAAGAACTAGGAAATAACAACTAGGATAGATCCAAATATCTAATCTGGTAGGATCAAACTCTTCTTGGTTTGATCTCCATTGTCCGATCTCCCTCGATGCATGAATCTTGGATTATCTTGCTAATCTTGATGCTTCTTGGAGTCTTGTTGGAATTCTAATCTTGATTTCTTGATAATCTTGGAAGAGTCTTGCTTTGTCTTGATAATCTTGGAAGAGTCTTGCTTTATCTTAACCTTATCCTAGGAGCTGCCTCCCCTAGGGGTGAGATGGGCCTCCATCAACCCAACAACCCTATTCGTTCTCAAGTTGAATTGGGTCGTTATTGTTGGCCAAATGTAAACTGCACCCTAAGCTGTGTGTTGTTGGGCTGATGAAAGGAGAGGGTTGACTGAATATGCTCAGGAACATATATATTAGCCAGTCCGAAAATACATTTTTGCAGCCAGATACTTTATTTACTTTTTCACATATTCATACAATTGATTTCTTTGTACCACCCATCCGAGCATATATATAATTGAGTTTTCTCCTCTTCAGCCTCCTCAAATGGCCCAAATAATTCACGGGGAAAATGACAATCGCATTGGCCTTATAGTCTGGATGAACTGGAGACGAAATTGTATATATACATTGGGTTGGACTATCTGTTACAAGTGAACACACTAATGTTTATTGTAGGTAGCCCAACCTAATGTGCATGATTTTGTCTCTAGTCTATTTAGGCTCTTGGCCTTGGATGATGTGTTTTTGAAAAAATAAACACATTATTCAAACTCCAGTGACATTGCATCACATGGCGATTTGGCCCTCCTATGGCATTGCGCCATGTGGCAACTCTTATCCATTGCTTAACACCTCAGCGTCACGTATGCAAGACCGGTTTGTAAGCACCTCGACCCAAGACCAGGTCAGCCATCACAAGACCAGATCACCCATCGTAGGACTAGGTCGGTCATCTCAAGACCAAGTCGCCCATCACAAGATCAAATCGACCATCGTAGGACCAGGTCGCCCATCCCAGGACCAGGTCGCCCATCTCAGGACCAAGTCACCCATCACAATACCAAATGGACCATCATAGGACCAGGTCGCCCAACCCAAGACCAAGTCATCCATCACAAGACTAGGTCAGTCATTGTAGGATTGAGCTAGGGACCTCAGCATGAGGGGCGATCTCTCTTTGCCGACCTGGCTGAAGCATTGTTGGCGACCTGCAAGACGTGGTGGCCAACCCCCATCATGAGTAGGCTATCGTCTTTGAATCCTCCAGGATCACGTCGCCCCATTGACGAAGTTGACTCCTACCTTGCTCGCTTTAGAGGCAACCAGATGAACTTTATCGCTTTATGCGGAAACCGTCTTTGAGCGAGGTGGGCGGCCGGTAAGCAACGTCCCCCCCAGAGATCTTGGGTTTGTAGCATGAAGCCCATGGCAACTTGTGCCTATATAAAGGCATCCCAGTCATTCGAGAAGGTACGTGTAATTTGGCTCTCAAGCACACTAGTTTTCTTGTATTCTACCTCTCAAAACTCTCTTCACTAACTTAAGCATTGGAGTATTCACCCCAAGTAAAACAACCTAGACACTTTGATACTATTCTCTTTGCAGCTTGACTAGACTTTGCAGCTTGACCAGACGACCTCACCAGCCCGACGTCCAAACTTTCTACCAGCAGGGAGCACCAGATCAGAACACATGCATTATCCAAACTCCAGCACATCATACACAGACCTTCCTCCTTAAATCTCTAAGCCCTTGTTAATAGAACTTTGATCAAATAAAATCGACCAACTGGCAGGATTAGAAAACAATACTAAAAGGAAAAAGGGGAAGAAAGATGGCCTTTTGGATACCGATTACAACTCACAGGAAAGTGATCCAGGAAAAGAAAAGTCATCCCAGTACCAATTTCAAATTTGCAACAGAGCAACACAGTGTCTAAATAAGTCAAGAACTTCGAGAGAGCCTAGCTGCATGTCGAACGAGGACTTTCAAAGGTTCCTATATATATTTGTCAAAATGTAGTAGGTAACAATACTTTTAAGAACCCAACTTCTATAAATTTTCAAGGGAGAAGAACCAAGAATTCTATACCAGAAAACTTGGATTGGTTTTAAGTTTTATAAGACCAAGGCTCTAAGAGATGGGAGAAAGTGATTGGGCCTTCTACTAGCCCTTTCTGTTAAAGAATTGCATGGGCTCTTAAGCTTAAGGGGATTGAATATGAGTATCTTTGCTTCTCAAGCATGGTTTTTAAAAATGAATCGGTGATCGAATCGATCAGGGGTCTGGTTATCGGTTCGAATGGTTTGATCGTTTGACCCGAAGGGCCGGCTTGTTTTGACAAAAAAAATTAAAAAATTTTAAAATGGTCAAATCGTTCGAATGATTAATTGGCCGATTCAGCAGTTTACTGACCAAAATTAACGGTTTCAGGGAAAAAACAATTTTAGAGGAAAACGGAACCGGTTCCCAGTTTTTCCGGTCTGACCGTCCGGTTTTGAAAACAGTGTTCTCAAGTACAATCCAGTTCATAAGAAGGTTCCAATGTTGTTGCATAACAGTATACCGATCGTCGAGTCTCCTCAAGTATATCGATGAGATGTGGAAGGACAACCCTTTACTCTGTTTGCTCCTTTTTTTTTTTACTTGTTCTTTCATTTTTTTTCCTTGATTGGCTGACGAAACCCATTTTTCTGATTAGTGTTTAATGGATGCATGGGCAGCTTGCTGTGCTGAAGGACCTGAAAAGGAGAAAGCCGTAGAGATTGTGCTGGAGACACTAAACAATTTCGAGAAGCAAATTGAAGGTAAAAAAGAAAAACTCTTTGGAGGAAAGAGTTTTTGGTTTTCTCGAACTGGTGATTGGATGGATTTCTCACTGGCTCGAAGTCTTAGAGGAAATTGGAGGCATGAAGTTGCTTGATGCAGATAGGTTCCCACATCTCCATGAATGGGCTCAGAGTTTTATCCAAATTTCTATAATCAAGGATTGTCTTCCTCCTAGAGATGAGATGGTCACCAACTACCAAGATCGAAGATAATATAGGCTTTCATCAGCTGCTAAGAAGTGATTATATTTTCTTAATCAGTTGGAGTTTTGTGAAGACTTTAGATTTAGATGGATAAAACTTGCGTACCAAATAAAAAATAAAGAAAAAAAAAAAGTCTTTAATCCATATCAGCCGATTCCCAAATTGGGATCTAGACTATTTACTAAAACACAAAATCGGTTCCTTCGTTCAGTCTCCAATCAATAAATCGGCCCCCTTTTTTTGTTTTCTTTTGCTTGTGAGAATCTTGGGCAATAAAAGTTTACCACTGAGACAACAATAAATTATTAGAGAAAGTAGTCTTTTCATTAAGTAAGTAGGGCCAAGAAATCCAAGAGTTGCACAAAGTCTTCAGTGATTACATAAATTTAAGATTCAATGGGCTGAAACGTCTGTAAGGCTCAGTTTGGAAGAAGCACAAATGTAAATATGTAGAGTGTAAAGTCTTATATTTTATATTATTTTGTATGTATTTATACTGTATATATTTGCATTTGTATTCTTTCAAAATTGAGTCTTAGGCTATGTTTGGTTGCAATGCAAATGCAAAGTATACTACATATTTATTCATTTTTTGGTTTATTATTACAAACACGGTTCATATTTTAAACTGTTTTCGCATTCATCTTGTTTGTTTGAAATCAGTGCAAAAGTGTGGGTTCATCATTAAATGTTCTAACTATCTTATGCTCCAATGCATTAACTTTAGAAAAAATTAATTATCAAAAGAAGACAAAATTGTATCCAAAAAATAGGTACAAAAATATTCTTTTCTCAGAGTACAAGTGTTAACAAATACAATTTTGCACTGAAAATCATTACTTTTTTACGTTTCAAACAAGCTCTCCCAAACGCGAACTGGGGTACATAAATACCCCGATTCAGCGTTTATATCACAAACAAATAGAGCCTAATGTACATATTTGTATTTATAATCTTTCCAAAACTGAGCCTAATGTACATATTTGTATTTATAATCTTTCCAAAACTGAGCCTAATTAAGAGAAAAGTTGTTGTCTGGGAGTGAAATGGAAAGTCAAATGACATGGTCTCCACCTTCTATGAGAGAGAATTAAGGAGTAATTAAGATGAGAAATTTTGAATTATAAATTTTGTACCGCCAATAGTGCGAATGAATAAAAAAACCACATATTTTGCATATAGCTAGTAATAAGAGGTCACAAATGATCGTTGCAGAAAAGTACATGCATGCAATTTTGAATTGGTTGAAAATGTTGCATCTGATTTAAATTTGCACTGCAAGCAAACAGAACCTTAAACTAAGCCTAATGGACAATTCAAGCTCAAAGGGTTTTGATTAAGTAGCGGGTCAGTGTTAACCCTGAAACCAAGGCTGAGTGCAAAGTTCCACGAGAGAGTTGTTGGGTTAAAGATATATATGTTTATCCCCCATGTCTGCTAACAACATTAATGATGTTTTAACAAAAATTATAAATCAAACAGAAATGAGAGAGAAGCTGTCTATTCAAGCCTATATATATTGACATACCTAAAATCAGGAAAATCATTGGTTCTATAATCACCAAGTTTTTACTAATTTCTTAATGATTATCAATAACAGAAAGAAGCAACAACAACAATTCCTTGAATACTATCATTTTAGGCTGTATTTGGCATTACTTAGTTTAAGGACTTATATTCTTTTTGCTGTTAATCTCTCTGACCACTAAACCCCTTATTTGTCAGCCTTTCAACAAGTAATCTCACAAAGGAGAGCCTCAAACATCTTCTAGTTTTCATATTGTATGTAAAATGAAGGAAAATAAATGATTTTAGAAAATGTTATTTTATATTCATTTCCATATAAAACAAACATTTTCAACCTGTCGTTGATCCATATGGTTGAATTGTTTGAACCATCAGCCTTATTTTCTAATTCCAGTTTTTTTTTTTTTTTTAAACTTGCTATTTCACCAAAACCATTGAATTGGTCAAAAGACTTGTCAATTCGGGGCAGTTGAATCATTGACCTGCTTGACCCAGTGAAAACTTCTGGAAACCATAACTTTGTATTTGATTATTGGATCAGGATGATTTTTTTAACTTAAGATAACCTTTTGTGATCTATGTGCCCCAAGATGCCTTGCCCTGATATTTTTTTTTCCAAAATAATGCCTTTTTACCTCAAATTTCAATTTTTAATTTATTTTATTTATAAAAAATTAAAAACTGAAATAAAAAAACATAAATTAAACCTAAAATAAAACTAGATAAAATATAAATGGGCCTAGTCATGAGACCCACAGGAAGCCCATTAAAATTAGTGACGAGGCAGCCAACTGCTAGAAATTGGGCTGGGCCAAACCCATCTTTTTGTTCGACTAGAATTCTATTTCGGTATGGGGTCGAAGGATTAACAAGTGAGTTTTCCCAGCATCTTTCATTATTTTCTTCAGCGTTGCCTTCAAGAATTCTTTCTTCCCACCATTCAGTCAAGGATTCCTGAACTAATGGACCGGTAGGGGTACCCAAGTTAGCATTTTACATTGCTTTGGGCTCAAGCCTTTGGGTGGTGCCTTTGACGAAAGCCCAACTTGAGTCCGCCCAAATTGCACCGTCACTCTGCTCATGATAAACCAAACCTGCTTCACAATGGGCCAATTAATAAAACTTAGGCTCAGTTTGGAAAAGAACAAATATAAATATATAGAGTGCAAAATCTTGTATTTTGTATGTATTTATATAATACATATATATTTGTATTTATACTCCTTCCAAACTGAGCTTTCTTTGTGATACCCATTGGATTTGGAGCATATCTATGCCCATTTGGAAGGGCTTTCACTCAGCAGCTTCTTGCATTGTATTTGCCAAGGAACCCCCAAAAGTTTTGAAGCCCTATTTTGATAAAAATCCAGAAAACCGAAAATAGGTTTTCATGAGACCAAAGCCATCATAGTTAATTTGTTGAAAGGGACTGTCAACGCAGCTCAATGACTGCATAAGCTGCAACAGCATTCCAAGTAAAAGCTTTGCACACATATGGGGAATATCTCTCATGAATTTAACATATATAAGAGATATTCCCAATAAGGACGCTATATGGAAGAAGAGTTTTTAATAATAGGAGACCACCCCTCGCAAATAGGGGTGTCAATGGACTGATTTCGGGTTGGATCAATCCAAATCAAAATCAATTTACACAGATTGAATAGGCCAATAAGACATATTGAATTGAATCAGTCCAGAGGTTGCATTTGGTCAAGGTTCAAAAAATTGTTATGTATCTATCGGCTGATACATATCGTATTGGGAGCATCCCGATACACCCTTATAGAGGATATATCGGGGTTTTGACGGGTTCAGTGGGTGGAGGAACCTTAAACTGGCCCCCCTGAATCAGATTTGAAAAAATAATAAATAAATAACAGTACCAATACTGCTCGATATGCCTCTACCAATGTATCGGACGTATCAATATTTAGAACCTTGCATTTGACATTCTTTAAAAATATCGAGTTTTTAACTGTAAAAAAAAAAAGATAAATCCTTAAAATAAGAAATGTCAAATGCAACCTTAATAATTAAAAGTATTTATTGGATTGGATTAGAACTAATCCATCAGCAATGAATTTATATTGATTTGGGTAGGATTGAACCAATATACTTCCATTGATAGAAGATAAAGTATAGCTGTAAATGGACCAAGTTTGGGTTGAAACCAATCGAAAGTAAAACCAATTTGAACAGATACCCCTACTCGTCCAAAATGATCCAAAGTATTCGTCACTTCGTCAGATACCCCTACTCGCAAACGATCCTAAAACACGGCACGACAATCAAGGATCGCCCAGGTTCAGCGACCAAAGCAGCTTTCGAAGATTGACAAGGATAACGACGATGAGTTGCCGCTAGCTACAAGCATATAGAAGGCAACACTGATAAGTGATAACCGATCATGTTGGGGTCAAAGATGATTGGGCAACAGGCTCTCCTCTTCAGCTTCCTCAAATGGCCAAACAATTTGCAGAGAAACTGCCGATCACTGTGGCCTTGGACGATGGGTCTTTGAAAAACGAAAACATTATCCCAAGCCACTATCAAATAATCCCTGAAGAATAAATTATCGATGAACTTGCAGGAAACAATGCTAAAAAGGGAACGAGGGGGCTTTGGATACCAATTACAACTCAGAAAACAGTAGACAGATGGTCCAGTACAGGTTTGCGGGTTTTCAATAGATCATTCCAAAGACAGCCTTCAAATCTTTCAGAGATTCCAATGCTAATGAACTATACGAGGTAACTGTACAATGTGAATGTACTAAAAACAAACCAGTAATTTATATGAAAACATCATACCAAACACCCTTTTAATCAGAAATCTCCATAGCCAGAGGATACACTGCAGCTACCAACTAAAACTCGAGCTTTTTCTCTCAGCTCAGATGCCCCATAATTTCGCCAAGGAAAACACATTCCCTACTTTCTTTCCTCATCTACTCTTAGTTCCTTTACGACCCAGTGGTAATTCAGGTTGAGGCATATAGGAATAAGCAGCTGAGCTTCGCCCAGGAATGGTGAAGAAGCTTTGTCTCCCGACTTTAGAACGTCTGGCCTGTGAAACCCGATCATTGAGATGATCGTTGGGCATCACTTCCAACAACGGACATAGTCAGATAAAAAAAAAGAATAAAAAAAATACAGTACTGCAGAATTCTGAATTCTACTGCAATCTTATATAATTCAAAATGATAAATACCCCATCCTAAAACACGTTCTAAATGATAAATACCGGCACCTATCCCAACTGTACTCTGGCTAAGAATTGTTAGAATGTGTTAAACAGTCATTCTTCCAAGAATCAACCCAACGGAACTCGTAGTGTGTGTTAAAACAGTCATTCTCCCAAGAATCAACCCGACGGAACTGCAACCTGCAAGCTCTGCGTGATAAGACCCGTGGGCCTCACGTCGACCAGGTTCCGTCCCCACTCTGAAGTCTGAATCCGTGCATCCCTACCAACCTCTGACCGACTAACCCGGCCGACCGTTCACTGAAAAAAGCATCCGGAAGAGTGAGTGACCCCTCATTAATGACTTGCTGCCTAGCTGGGCATCTGTATCCTTATTCTTAACTAACCCATTGTGGGGACAAGTTGCTGAGGTTGTCCTCCGTTAATCTTCAAGGCTAAAGCTACCGAACCTTCTAAGTATGAGGATCGACGGAAGATGGGCTCCAGAAGGATTGTAGGGCCCCATGCACGAACACCGTTGAAGAGGAATCTTTTAATTTCAGATTTGTATAAAGATTAAAAGACTATATATATAGTTCGTGCATTGTGTTCTCGATTCATAATATCAAGGCAACGTTTTCACAACTTCCTAGGGAAGGCGCGGAATGCGAACTCGGATAGATTGAAGTGCTCACACCGTGTTGGAGATATTTCCAATGCACAGCTGCAAGTGTGAAGTGGCTGTGAATACGGTGTGAGCACCGTTATGTGGGGACTGAATCCGATCTCGCGGAATGCATTGTCTTCACGTCATTTGATGAACAGAAACTGAGAAGAATGCAGGCACCCTGCAACGTGTTCAGTATAACTTATAAAAGTAAACGTTGATAGCAAGGTTGAATGAACCTTTTGGGCTAAACTCTGTCAGAAAACCCCGTTTGTGGAGTGTGAAGGAGTCACAGGGTTTGTCAATGAGACGGGGTGAGGAAGAGATGGCAAGTGAAGAGCAGAAAGATCTTGAATGCTCAGAGGTTCAGATCCATGAAGAAATTGGCGTTGAATTCAGAGACGAAACCATGAAAGCAAAGATTGTTGCAGAAGTGAAGAAGCAGTTATGGTTAGCAGGCCCTTTGATGCTAATTTATTTCTCAATGTACTGCTTACAGATGATATCTCTGATGTTTGTGGGTCATCTTGGAGAACTAGCTCTCGCCGGAGCTTCCATGGCCACTTCTTTCACATCATTCACTGGTTTCTGCTTGTTGGTACGATGGTCTCCTCCCATTGTTTTTTCACACAGCTCTATTAATTTATGCTTTTGGGTTTTGTAAATTTCTTCTTTTGGTACGATGGTCTTAGTTAGCCCTTGCAGACCTATTTGGTTGCTAAATGGAACTGGGCTCTTACTTCTTGAATTGAACACCTTTAAGCTCCATCTGTTTCTTAATTTCATTACCTTTTTCTATTGATCAGACTGGACTAGGAACTGCACTGGATACCTTCTGTGGTCAGGCCTATGGAGCCAAACAATATCATATGCTTGGCATACATACGCAGAAAGCCATGCTTGTTCTATTACTTGTCAGCATTCCTCTTGCTCTCATCTCAGCAAATGCAGGCTCCATTCTCCGAGCTATAAGGCAAGACCCAGAAATATCAGCAGAAGCAGGACACTATTCACGTTACATGATCCCTAGTATTTTCGCCTACGCCCTCATTCAATGTTTTGTGAGATTCCTACAAACACAGAATATTGTATTTCCGATGATGATAAGCACTGGAGTTACAACATTACTGCACATTCTTGTTTGTTGGGCTATGGTATTCAAATCTGGCCTTGGTAGCAGAGGTGCTGCTCTTGCAAATTGCATCTCTTATTGGATCAATGTAGTTCTGTTGGCAATTTATGTCAAGTTCTCTTCTTCCTGCAAAGAGACTTGGACTGGTTTTTCAAAGCGGGCATTGCAAAATGTGTTTGGCTTTTTAAGGCTTGCAATTCCCTCAGCTATCATGCTCTGGTAATTCCATCAATTCTCCTTTCACTTGAGATTTGTTTGTGTTAATTCTTTCCCAGTGTTAATTGTTTGGTTAGTTGAGGAACAGTTTGGAAATATGGACATTTGAGATGGTGGTTCTCCTATCTGGCCTTCTTCCTAATCCAAAGTTAGAAACATCAGCGATGACAATCAGGTGAGCATTTTTTTTCTTCTTTCTAGCTAGTTTACTTGGTGCTCAAACATGTTCAAATGCCTTCGATGTTCAAACTCAGTCAATACACAGTTTTGTGTAAGTCTGCAATTTTCATATCTAATGCCTTAAATAGAGAATCTAGTACAATTTTGATTAAATATTTGCATTTGAATTAATTACTAACGAAGTGGGTTATGCAGCTTTAACACCAGTACATTGGTCTTTATGATTCCACTGGGACTCAGTGGTGTTATCAGGTAAGTTAAACCAGATTAAGTAAAAGTTATGCTCTTGAATTCTTTCCAATTAATACATGTATAACTTCTGAATTTGAAAACATTTTTTTGTCCTTCTGTTCTCAGCATACGAGTCTCAAATGAACTGGGTGCCCAGAATCCACAAGCTGCTAAGTTGGCTGTACGTGTTGCTGTGTCCATGGTCCTTTCTGAGGGCATACTAGCGGGTTTGATTTTGGTCTCAATTCGTAGAGTATGGGGCTACTGTTATAGCAATAGTGAAGAAGTTGTGAGATATGTTTCAGTTATGCTGCTGCTAGTAGCAATATCCCATTTATTTGATGGAATGCAATCTGTTCTTTCAGGTTAGTGCAATTTTTAGTGACTCTAAAATAAATTTTTCACTAATCATAAGTAATTGTAACTAATTAATTTTCCTTTCTCCCCAATTAACTAGACTCTAATAAGTAAGATTATATGTGCACCATTCCCATTAAGGCCATTCTTGGTTTGATAGAAAATAAGAGAAATTCTTTAAGAAATTTCCCTCAACTTTCTATTTCTTTCTTTTTTTCTATCAAACAAAACACAGATTTAAGGTGGGCCAAGTGAATTTCTTATGCATTCCAATTACTAAATTAATTGGTATCTCTTAAACATTTAGGCACAGCTAGAGGGTGTGGTTGGCAAAAAATTGGCGCTTTTGTCAATCTTGGAGCATATTATCTTGTGGGCATTCCTTCTGCTGTTATATTAGCTTTTGTCTTCCATCTTGGAGGAAAGGTGTATATTCATCCTTCTTACTCATGAACCAGCTTTTGTTTTTATATCATATAGCTTCGGGCCTATTATCTGTGAAAAAAATGATTTTGATGTTTGATATTGATATTGATTTTATGTTTTGAAAATGAGACAAACAGGGACTCTGGATGGGAATCATATTTGCTGTCTTTTTACAAATGCTCTTTCTTGGAATCATAACACTAAGGACTGACTGGGAGCAACAAGTAAGCCTTTTCTAATATTTCATTTTTTTTTTTTTTTTTCAGTTCTTTGTATCTAATTCTTCCTTTTCTTATTTTCATCTCTTTCTTGCACAGGCAAAAAAGGCAAAAGAAAGAGTCGACAAATCCACCATCCCAGTAAACATATGACATCATGAAACTTTTTTTGTTATTTTTTTTTTTACAATAAATTATGGTAAGTGAGTTAAATTCCATAGAAAAGATTTGGGGGCACTGGTATCATGTATTTTGACAATTGAAGTGTGCCTCCCTAAGATACCTTGATCATTTGTGAATACTGTAGCTAGGTTTCCCAACCCCACCTGGCCCCCGGCCAAAAATCAATAAAGCAAATCATGTACCATTTTGTAAGAAAGAAGATGTAATATTGAATCTAGTAGACATTACAGTAGTCATCTCATTCTGCACAATGCATGATATCTTATGTATGGCTTTCTATCCTTCCTTCTCAATGAAACTACATTTGATCTTCTAATAGACTACTTGTGAAAACAATGAAATCTCATTATGTTGTAAGCCTGGCCAAGGTACCATTGAATTGGGCCCTAGAAATCTCATTGGATTCTTGTCTAACAAGTAGGGAATATATTATCCAATTTAATATGTGGGGAGTTCTAGGAATTGTCAAGGGTTTGAACCAGGACTTACAGAGATCCCACCATGGACTCTAATATCGAGCTAAATCACATAGGGTTGATTGCAAAAGGGACAGAATATATATAATACCTTGTTTTCTTTGTACTAGTCTTACTTAAGAAAAAGCTAGGCCAAGTGATATGAATGCTTTTCTTCAAAGAAATCGCTACTTCCAAATTTCAACCATTCAAAGAATGGTTGTGTTGGGATCGACCAGCTTAATATATTGCATGTCTGGGTAGGGACCATGGGATATATAATTTCATGCGGAAATTGGATTTGCTCCTCACATCATCCTAACAGCCCCTTGCAGCTGTGCATTGGAAATATTTCTACACAAATCTATACTATATTATAAAGCGATTAGGTCCCACGTCAGCAGCCCTCTCCTTCTCCCATTCCCCATTCTCTCTTCTCTCCTTTCTCCCTTATTCCTTCCTACCCCTTCCATGTAGCCACATGGCAGGCCTCTCTTCTATACTAGAGTGCCACTCTAAGGCGGTTTTTGGAATCGCATAAATCTTTCGATTCCGTCCACGAGATTTGGTCACATTTGGCTACGGGTAGCTGGGACCAGTCCTATCCACACCCCAATATAGCGTGGACATGTCCCGTCCACACCCCAATTTCTCATCCACAACAAAATCTTGTGGTTAGGTACCATCCACACTTAATTTTTGATCCCCAACTTCACACTTTCCCTGAAAGGCTACCCTATTGTTTGTTTCACATTTTAATATTTTTGTCATTTTTTATTTTTTTTAAATTTTAATGTTTTATCAATATAATTATATTTAAAATATTTAAAATGTATTTTTAAAATTTTAGTTATTTTACTATTGTTTTTATAAAAAAATAATATTAATTCATTGATCCATTTTTCAATATATTTATCATATAAAATGCAAAAAATAGATATTTATGATTAATTGTGTAGTTCAAGGTTTTCGTTGACCTGGACGGTCGGACCGTTCAACCCGGGAATCGTCCAGGCAAGCGGTTCCATTTTACCCCAAGCAGTCAAACCGTCGACCCATTCAACAGTTTTTTACTGTTTTTATTTTTAATTATTTTTTTATTTTCTTAATTTGTTTGTCAGAACGGGTTGTCCGTTCGAATTGGGTGGTCGAACCGTCGACCTGAAAACCAATGGCCAGAACAGTTCCATTTCCGAGTCATTTTTAAAATGTTGGTGTAGGTAATTCATAAATGTATATGAGATACATGGAATCAAAAAGTGTGGTGTAGACTGATTCACAGCACGCCTACAAAACGCCACTGTAGGTGTGGACTGGTCCAGTCCACACAATTTGTCCACAGTTCAGAATAGCTGTGGACTATGATGTGGTGTGGATTGGTCCCTACCACAGGGTGTGGTGTGGACCAGTCCACACCCACCAATTTTTCATCCACACTACAGAACACCCTCTCTCTCTCTCTCTCTCTCTCTCTCTCTCGTGTTCTCAATCACTTAGCCAACCCCCTCCTAAAATTTCTCCTAAATTATCTCTCCCAACTAAAATTCTTCCTAAAACACCTCTTAATCTATATTGCCATGTGGCAGCCATCTTTTCTTCACTAGAGTTCCACTCCAACGCTCTCTCTCTCTCATGTTACTAATTGGCTCAACTCCCTCCTAAAATTTCTCCTAAACAATCTCTCCAATCTAAAATTCCTCCTAAAACACCTCTTATCTATATTATAAACCATCTAAAAACAAAAAATGTGGGTAAATTAATTTGGGTTGTTAAATTAATCTATGAAATATTTTTTATATTTACAATAGTTACTGATATTATTGAATATTAGTTAGTAAATATCAACACCTAAACTATAATTTTCCGTAATTTTGGTAATATGAAAATTTTAATTACCAAGAATTACTCGCTGAAAATTACTGATTTTGGTCATTTAATTTCGGAATTTTTTTGAAAAATAATTATTGAAATCAATAATTACTAAAAATTAATAATTAATTAAAATATTAATAAATAAAAATTTAATAATTAAAAATTATCAGCAATTTTTAGCAATAAGTAGTTACTAATATTTTCAGTAATTTTGGTCAATTTTATTAATATTTAATGATATTATCAAACAATAATTAAAAATTTTCAGCAATTTTTTAGTGAAAATTTAATTTCAATAAATATAAATTTATTTTTTATATTTTCAGTAATTTTGATATTTACTATAATTTTTAGCAATAATTAGTAATTTTTTTAATTTATTAAACTTAAACTATAAAACTTCCCATTTCCAAATAAATAATTAGAAATTTTTAATAATTTCGTTAAGTATTGGATACTACATTTATAATTACCATAATTAATGGAACTATATTTATGGGTTTTGGGGTGTTATAGGTTTAGGGGATGACCCCTAGGGTAGGAATGGTAATGGGCAGGTTCGGGGTGGGGATCATACTCCCCATCCCAACCTCGAGTTTCAAATTAGTCCCTGTCAAAAATTTTAGCCTGCATCTCCGGTCCTCGTTAGAGAGGGCTTCCCTATCGGGACTTGAATCCCTAAATTTTTTAATTAAAAGTTTGTTTTTAGAAAGGTATTTATTTAAAATAAAGGAAAATTAAAATATAAATAATATTTTAAATATATTTTAATATATATAAATAATATTATAAATAACATAAATAATATTATATATTTAATATAATATATATACACATATATTTAATATATATAATCGAGGTTGGGGTGGGGTGTGGACTTCACTCTCCATCCCCAATCAGGTATTCCTGTTAATTCCATCCTCACCCTATCCCTACCAAGGCAATCTCCATCCCATCTCCATCTGATTAGGGAGGTTGGATACTTGGTGGGGATGGAGAAAATTGCCATCCCTACCCTCGGGTTGTGTAGCTCCATAGAAGAATAAGTTTTAAGCCCAATTCCATACATCATACAAGGGTCCACTAGTAAAAACATTAGACAATTATGTGAGGACCAAATCCGAACTTGCTCATGAGATTGTGTTACGAGATTTTCACAGCAAAGGGCATGTGGTAGGGCATGTGGCAGGATATCTGATGAACAATGCCGCATTCACTTTGATAATACACCCCAAAGGATCAGTCCATGTAAGGTTGTTACAAAACCGTTGAAGATCTGTCAGCACACCTATTCTCATCCTAGCAATCATTTACAATCATATCTTTTTTTTTTTTCTTGATTCCCATTGTAATGGTCCAGGGATGACCCTCTATATATTTTGAATCATCTATCTATATCTATAATATCTATAAAAGAGTGAATGTCCCTTCTTTCTGGAATTTTCATTGAATGTTTTCTATCCCCCTTATCTAAACATACAATGGGTATAAATAGGGCATATATGTCCTTTACTCTCATTTTAGAAATTATCTACTTATAACTGTTCAGAAACTGTCCATGAATTATAAATAATTTTATCTTAGAGATATTATCTAATAAGAATATCGATCAATTATTATATCTTTATCTTTACTCTATGTGCTTTCTGTGAATTGGTCTCGGATCAATTTTTAGCAAAGCTCCTTCACTGAGGTCGGAAGTCAGAACCCACTTTTGTTACAACCAATCAACCACTGTACGTCATACATAATAGATTCTTCAGTGATTGAGAAATAAATGAAGGACAGGATCCGTTTGGTTTGGAGAAACAGGGTTTGGAATCGAAATCAGAATCAAATTGTTTGAGTGAGTGGAATCAAAATCTGATTCCTATTTCTGGTGGAGTAATATTCCCTCCTTTGAGTGTATAGTCATTCTTTCCCTCTCCATTTCAACTAATTCTGATTCTGATTTTAATTTTCATTTGAACAAAATAGATGGATTGTGATTTCAACCGAATCCAATTCAAACCTAACATATCCTTAGTTATAATTAAAATAAATACCATGTAATCTGCTTTTTGGTTTTTTTGGTAAACAATCAGGCAGTTCCAAGATTTTGTTTGTACTGTTTCATATAGTCTCTCTCTCTCTTTCTCTCTCTATTAACGTGTCATTGCATGGACTCCACATGGACTTATTTGGCACATAGACAGAAAAAAGTTTTGAATGTGGACAGTTAAAGTTTTCCCCCCTTCTAAAATGGACACCACTTTCGGCACGTTAAAAGAGCACTTGACAAGTATTTAGACAACTGTCAAAAGTAGGTTTTGATGTTTTTCAAGAGTGAATGAGGGTATTTTAAGGGACAGGTGTAAAAAAAAAAAAAGATATTTAAAGTGCTCATTAGACTACTTACAACATTGTACCTACCTGATCCTATGCGTCACACAGGGAGAGCCTTGTAGACAACGAAACGAAGGCTTCAACTGTGGACAGCTAAAATTTTCTCCCCTTGTAAAATGGACACCTATAATTTTGGCAGATGATTTGGAACTAGTGAATTCCATATATGCACCTACAGAGCCCCGTAGACAGCAAAGGCTATAGCTAAAATTTTCTCCCCTTGTAAAATGGGCACCTGCTCTTTTGGCAGAGATGATTTGTAACTAGTGAATTCCAGGATATGCACCTGCTTTTGCAATGGTAGAGCAGAAAAATGTTGCTCTAGTCCATGTTTCAAAGGATTATCACCATTTCATAACGGCTGAAAATGTTGAGTTGAATGACTCATTGCTTTATCTTTTTTAAGAGTATAATAATCAATCCAACTTTAGCTTCAACCGACCTTTACAGCAATTCATTTATGTTATGCTTGGTTTGAAGGAAAAGATAGAGAAAGGAAGGAAAACGTAAGAAAATCTTTACAAGGTTTGTAACAATTTTTCCTGTCTTTTCCTTCCTTTCCCTGCATTTTCCTTTAAACCAAACATAACCTTACTAAAAGGCAATGCAACAAATCATTCAATTCAACCTTTTACTCGAAAAAAGGTCATTCAGTTCAACCACTTCTGCCGTTAACAAACAGCCCATGGTATGGTAGGTCTATTCTACCATCCACATGGCTTGTGAATATAGTTCCTTTGAGGCTCTATTTGTTTTGACATCAAAGGAACTAAAAATTATCTACCCTCATACTGAAACACATCTTAGGCTCAGTTCGGAAGGAGTATAAATACCATTTTGCATTCTACATATTTGTATTTATACTCCTTCCAAACTGAGCCTAGTACAAATGCAAATATGTAGAACGCAAAACCTTCTATTTTATATTATTTTGTATATATTTGCATTGTACATATTTGTATTTGTACTCCTTCTAAGTTGGACCTTAATTGCATATTTACTCCTTTTAGCTACAAATATTTCTAAGTGGATGGAAGGCTTTTACAGTGAAATATTTCAGCTATTATTTCCAGTCATTTCTTATTTGTAGTGAAAACTTTGCTCTCCACCCCTTTTGATTTGCTTTGCTAAAATGTTTCTCCATACCTTTCAATTTGTTTTGAGTAAATTGGTAAAAGGAGCAAAAATTAGTCCAAATATTTCAGCCTGATGAAAATTGTTCAGTCCATTTTATGTCGACAGAAACAGGCCTTTTGTTTGGTGAAATTTAGGATTGCAAATAAGTCATTAAGTCAAGCTATTGGAATGGGGTTTAGGGCCTGCTTGATATGGACCAGGCCCAGGTGTCCATCTCAGCCTATTTATATAAATAAGCCTGCTTATAATTGGATGGACTAGCAGGACATATCAGGGCATATTGGATTGAACCAATTCAGTCCAAAATATTTATTAAATTGGATTGGACCTGGTCCATTTATTATAAATTTATATTGAATTAAGTTGGATTAAGTCAATATTTAGTCCATTGATGGTCTATATATTGAATTGAATCAGTCCAAAATAACCCAAAATATTCATTGAATTGGATTGGAACTGATCCATTTATAATGGACTTGCATTGGATTGGATTGGATTGGACCAAATCCAGTTCAATTAACACCCTTACTGTCCGGTGGGCCAGCCCTTAACTATTAAAACTTCAAAAGTATTTGGTGCATGGATCTAATGTGAATCACAACCATGATGCCCTTCATGCCACCGGAGACTAAGGCATTAACCAACCGGTAATAAAGTCTTGCCCGAATAATAAAAGACGGGTTCGATTATGATGCCGGAAAGATATAATACAGAAAAGATTTATAACCAATCAACTAATAGTATCATAAAAGTGATAATCGATCAATTCGGTTTTAATTAAAATTCATAGGCGTTTTGATTAATCAAAGCCTTTCCGATATCATGTGTTTTTAGTATCATAGATTTTTTTTTATATACATTTTCATTCTTTATTTTTTATTTTGAATTCATTTTTTATAAAAACTAGTAATTTAGAAAAATGATCTTCCCAGTTGAGGGTAATCCAGTTTTGACGTGGCAATAATTTTGTGGATTCAAAGGAAGGATTCCCTCAACTCTAAAGGCAAATGATCTGAAGTACGGGAATGTGGGATTATGTTAGAAAAATAAAATAAAATTTGTTTTGACACACGTGAGATCTCTTTTGTATGTCTAAAAGGAGAACAAATCAGCCCCCAACAAGATTGTCCCCCACAGCACATCCCTGCTGTGTATTGAAAACATCTCCCGATGATAATCTCAAAAATGATGATGTCATCATCCGTAGATGCTCTCAATACATGGTAGAGATGTATTGTGGAACATTGTGGGAGACTGATTTGAACTCGCCTAGCCTAAAAGAAAGAAATTGTAATGTGACAGGTCGCAAGGTCTTGTTGGGAGCAGACCACATCTCCCTCAAGAAGATCTCCCCATCTAAGCATTATCTCAACAAATGGCTTATGTGAAACAACTATATCTTATTGATTGGTACACAAAGATCTCTTGTATGTAACTATAAATACTTCAATATATCGACGCAAATTATTTGTGTTAATCCTTTTTTTTTTCTTTTTTGAAAAGTAAATAAAACTGGCACTAACATAAAGAAGAAACACAATCGTTCTATACAAACAAGACTGCCCCATCATTCATCAAATGAATTAAGATTTGTTCCTCACAGAGTGCCGCCCCTCACACCAACCTTATAGTGCTTTCGAGTTTCAACCGTGTATTAAAAATATCTCTCAACTGGATTGTCATTCATGAGAAATGTTCCCAACAGAGGGCTGTGATGTAATGTGCGGTTGGTGTGAGATGCACTTTGTGAGGAGCAGATCCAATTTTCCACTACTCAAAAGATTTAGCCTTCTGAGCCAAAACATTGGGCAGTCCTATTGTCATCTCTAGGAATATAACTAAGAGACATAGAAACCAAACTACTTTTGACAGTATAGATTCTACCTATCCAGACTTATATTTCCAGGGAATTGAAAAACCATCTTGCAGTGCTTTAATCGCATTCTTAGAATCAAACATCACAAGGAAGAGATGGCAAGTGAAGAACAACAAGATCTTAAATCCTCTCATGTTAGTGTGTTGGATGAATTGTCCCAACGGTGGTGCAATTATGTTAGAAATCCTCTCCTAAGGGGTGTCAGGCAGTGATTATACCAAAAACAAAAAAAAAAAAAAATCATCCCATGTTCAAATCAATAAAGAAAACGGCATTGAATGTGGTTGAACTTGATAACTCCTCTGAGTCCCAGGGGAATCATGTAAACCGAAGTATTGGTGTTAAATAATCCACTCCCTTGGTAATTGAAAAACAAATATTTAATCAAAATTGTATTGGATTCACTATTTAAAGCATTAGATTATGAAAACTAAATATTGGAATACAAGTTTGATATTTATGTGTATATATCTTATAATACAAATTTGATGAGAGAAAGGCATTTCAAACTGATCACATAAAACTGTGCATTGAATAAAATTTGAATACATAATGCATAAAACATATTTGAGCCTACAACAAAAGACTATAAAAAAAATTATTCATCTGATTGTCAATCATCATTGATATTCTAACTTTGGATTAGGAAGAAAGTCAGATAGGAGAACCACCATCTCGAATGTCCAAATTTTCAAGTTGTTTCAGACAATGTCTTAAAAGGCATGGGAGGTGTACGTCAAAAACCTCATACAAAAAAAAGAGAAAAAGAAATAAAAATGAAAGGAAAGGAAGGGAAATAAAAAGGAAAAAAATGGAAGAGAAGGGAAAGAATGAAAAGGGAAAAGAAAGCTTTCAGCTATGTTGTACATCTTTATTCTTCTTAATAAAAGACGTCTTTTATAAAAAAATATACATAAAAACCAAAGATAATATCATCCTTCATCTTCTTCTTCCTCATCCCCTTCCTCTTAAGGAGGCTTAGACCTCCTTGTTGTACTCAAGAGACTTATGCCTCATATGATCTGAACTATGCCTCGTGTTTCCAGTTAGAGGGAAGTGTCACAACATTCCTCTATATTTTAAAACATTATTTCAAGTTTTAAAATATATGGGGCCATGCTGCCAAAACAATATACATCTGCCTGGGCTATACATAGGCCCACTACCTTGGCAAACAATTTTACATGTATGCCAAGCATATTATATTGTTTGGCACCATGTGCTTAACCACAAAAGGTATTCAACGAATTCGAATTAGCTAAACGCTTTAGCTGTGTAGTAGGCTGTGGGATAGATGGTAATGTCCCATACCAGTGATAAAATATATGGGACCCATATTGAAAGGTTGAATGGTTGTGGATCCGACTTATGTTTAGTGTTATGACAGCCTGCTGAACAACTATTGTGTTCAGCTAATCCTATCTTGTATCCAACAACCTTGGCAAATACCATCTCTTATTAGGTCTATGTATTATTATTGACAATTTATTTATTCAAGCTCTTGGACTAGTTCTTCAAAGGAGGCTCTATAAAATGTATTCAAATTTTTTAGGCTTCCAATTCCTTTAGTCACCAAGTCTGGTAATTTCAGTTCTTTCACTTCGAAGCTATTTTGTTAATTTTTTCCTATATTAAATTGTTGGCTAACCTGGAATAGCTTGGAAATCTAGACATTCAAAATAGGGGTCCTCCAATCTAGCCTTCTTCCCAATCCAAAGTTAGAAACATCAGTGATGACAACCAGGTGAACAATTTCTTTCTTTCTTTCTAGTCTTTTGCTCAATACTCAAATATGTTTAATGCCTTTTATGTTCAAATTTATTCAATGCATAGTTTTATGCAAGGTTTTTAAAACCGGACTGGACAGGGAATTGTTCTGGGTCTGGTTCTTAGGTCGAACAGTCCGAACGGACAGCCCGCTCTGACAAAAAATAAAAAAGTAAAAATTTAAAAAAACCCAAAAAAATGGCCAAAAACTGTATTCGGGTCGAAAAGTTCGATGGTCAACTGTCTGGGTCAACAGTCTGCTAACCAAATCAACAGTTTTTGGCCAAAGAGTGATTTTGGGGTAAAATAGAACCAATCTGGTGACTGGTTCCTGATTTTTCCAATCTGACCGTCCGGTTCAATCTGGTTTTGAAAACATTGGTTTTATGTAAGTTTACAATACCTTTCAATCATAAAATTTGTATTATAAGATATATATACACATAAGTATCAAACATGTATTTCAACATCTAATTTTCATAATCTAATGATTTAAATAGTGAATCCAATACAAGTTTGATTAAACATTTGTTTCTTAGGTTGTGTTTGGTTGCAATGCAAATAATTTGCACTGATGCAAAACCATCGCAGTGCAAATGATTTGAGTGTAAATTATGACTTATTTTTGTTTCAAATTTTAACTTATTTTGTTTGATTCCAGTATAAATGAATAAATTAAGACACGATACAGAATAAAGTAAAATCCAAAACAAAAGTAAACCGAATTTTACATTTTTTTACGTTTGTACTAATACAAATAAAATTGCACTGCAACAAATTTTGGTCTCAGTTTGTACTGTTACAGCAATAATGTAGTAGTAAGATATGTTTCATTTATAATGCTTCTAATAGCAGTATCCTATTTATTTGGTGGAATAAAGTCTATTCTTTCAGGTCAGTACAATTTTAAATTACTCCAGGATAAATTTTCCATTAATCAAAAGAAAATGTGTTCTCCAATTGGATGAGTACAAACTAGTTTTCCTTCTGGGTAAATAGTTTTATGTGGGCAACTGTTTCTCAAGTCAAACTTGTTCAGGTAAGTGAAGTTCCAGCGTTCTTGAGTGATGTAAGTTACCTAGATGAAAGAGAGAGGTGGGAGGGAAAGAATCAAAGAATGTTATCAGCATGTGGGCAAATTGATTATTCACCTTGCAAGAGGGTCTGGGTAATTGATACTCTCCGATATCTTCAGTTTCCATAGGACCCAATATAACGGCAAATGAACACGGGGTTCATGATCAACTTACCCCACTAAATACCAACAAATGGGGCCTTAAATTCAGCTAAATGGATTTCTTATATATTTTAGTAACTAAATTAAACAGCAAGTATCTCTATAACATTAGGCATAGCTAGAAGATGGGCAAAAGAACTGGCACTCTTGTCAATCTTGGAGCATATTATCTTGTGGAAATTCCTTCTGCTGTTTTATCAGCATTTGTCTTTCATCTTGGAGGAAAGGTGTACATTCATCCTTCTTACTCAAAATGGTTTCTGTTTTTGTAACACATGGCTTTGGGCTTTTTAGTTGTTAAAACCTAAAAGAAAATGATTTTGATGCTTGATATTGATATCAATATTGTCTATTGAAAATGAGACACAGGGATCCTGGGTGGGAATCATATTTGTTGTCTTTTTGCAAATGCTCTTTCTTGGAACCATAACCTCAAGGAATGACTGGGAGCAACAAAGCAAGACCTAATCTTTCATTTTTTTTATTTTTTGTTCTATAATCTAATTTTTCTTTTTTTTTTTAATTTTCCTCTCCTTGCACAGGTAAAGGAAGCGACAAAGTCAACAAATACACCGTTCCAGTTAATGTAACATTATGAAATTTGTTTGTTGCTTTTTTTTATGATAAATCATGGTAAGAGTCAGTCAAGTTCCATAGTAAAAGTATCAATCATCATATATTTGAGAAGCCTCTCCCTAAGATAGCCAGATGGTCCAGATCATTGTTATCTTATGCATAGCTTGCTATCCTATTACATTTGATCTTCTAATACACTATTTGTGAAAAAGGGAATCTGTCCAGTTTGTCCATATAAAAATGAACTGATTCTCAATATGTGGTAAGCCTGGCCAAGGTGTTGAAAACTAAAAAACTAATGAACTGGTTCTCAATATCTGGCACAAGGACCATGCTTGAGGATCAACCTTGAAGGGAATCAAGATTTAACTCTTAAAGTGGGCCCTAGAAATCTGACTTTATTTTTGTCCAACAGTTAGGAAACGACGTCTTATCTAATTGAATACATGGTTGAAATTGCAAATGGAATCTGATATCAAGCTGAACCACAGTGTTGTTTGCAAATGGAGACAGAATATAATACCTTGGTTCCTTGCAACAAAGCCAAGTAAAATAACCTTTAATTGATCGAAAGCTGAAAACCTTTAAAAGCCAACTACCATAAAGTCTTACGACCGGCTCTTATTAATTGGACACCATGGGGTATAACTTTTTTTTTATCAATAACAGTAAATTTTATTAAAAGATTGACAAAATTACAGATTGAGAGTAGTAAGGGAGCTAAACACTCTTAACTCCCAAATACAGCCAAGATACACCCAAAATATAAAGCAATTACAATAAAGCCCAAAAAATAGAGTTTCTGTTCACCCCTTGCCTAGCTAGACCATTTGCCAATGAATTTGTACTTCTCTTTACTCATGTACATTGAACTTCAAGGTCCTTAGTCAGCCACTTAAATTTCTTCTTTACATTATTGTAATTCCAAAGCTGAAGAATTGGGTCCTATTTCTGAGGAGCTCAGATTAAAAAGATCTCAAGCAAAGCTGAAGTTTGATAAATTGGCAGTGCCGAAAGAAATAAAATGGAGGCAAAGAGTTAAAGTGGCTTGACTGAAAGAGGGGGATAGGAATACTCACTTTTTTCACAAAATGGCAAATGCCAGAGCTAGAGCTTCTGTAATTACCAAGCTGGAGGGAGAGAGCAGGGTAAGTATCAATGAGACTAATATGAAGCTAGTGGCAACTAGCTTTCTATAAAAAGTTGTACAAGGAGTATTGGTCCTTCAGACCTTTTCCTAGATCCATTTCTTTTAATCAGTTGAGCGATGAGCAGTCAACTCTTATTGAGAGACCTTTCTCAGAGGAGGAAATAAAAGAAGCTATCAAGTTGTTGGCTGATGAGAAATCTCCAGGGCCTGATGGCCTTACAAATGTTTTCTATATTAAATTCTGGGATGTAGTGAGACAAGACATTCCGAATGTCTTCCAGGATTTCTTTGAGAGGGGTTCTTTGCAGAGAAGTCTGAGCACTACCTTCATAACCCTCATTCCAAAGATTGAAGGTGCAATGAATATTAAGGACTTCAGGCCGATTAGTCTTCTACATAGCTTCTACAAAATCCTTGCTGAAGTGCTTGTTGAGAGAATGAATGCAGTCCTTGGTAGTGTTATCTCAAATAACCAAAGTGCTTTTGTTCTGGGTAGGCAGATGTTGGACTCTATTCTCATTGCCAATGAGCTCATTCATTCCAGGAAAAAAGAAGGTTCCCCAGGATTGATTTGTAAACTTGATACTGAAAATGCCTATGATCATGTTAACTGGAAATGTGTTGATCTTGTGTTACATCAGATGAATTTTGGGCAATAATGGAGAAATTGGGTTAAAGTTTGTATCACCTCTCCAAAGTTCTCAGTCTTGGTTAATGGACAATCCACAGGTTTCTTTAATAGTTCCAGGGGTCTTAGACAGGGAGACTCCTTGTCTCCTCTTCTATTTATATGTGTAATGGAGATCCTCACTCTGTTCTGTAAGAAGGTTGTAGTTTCAGGTGAGTGGGAAGGTTTTGCAATCGTGCCGGGGGGAGAAAAGGTGAATATTCTTCAATTTGCAGGTGATACACTGTGCTTTGTGGATGCCTTTCCCTCTCAGGTGGAGTTAATCCTTGGGATCTTGTCTTGGTTTGAAGTGACAATAGGTCTTAAAGTTAATTGGAACAAGAACCAAATCATCCCAGTAGGTCATGTCTCCAACTTATTAGAGTGTGTTGATATTTTGGCTTGTCAAATTGAGTCCCTTCCAGTCAAATATTTGGGACTCCCTCTAGGGGTGAGTGGTGGTTCTTCTACAATTTGGGACCCGGTTATTGAGAGATTGGAAAGGAAACTGGCCTCTTGGAAGACAAAATACCTCTCATTTGGGGGTAGGGTGACTCTGATTAAGAGTACTCTCTCCAATTTACCTATCTACTTCCTGTCTCTATTCTCTATTCCTAACAAGGTTGCAAATCAGATTTAAAAACTTTAGAGGAGTTTTATTTGGAGAGGCTGGGAGGAGGAGAAAAAAGTGCACTTGGTGAGTTGGGAGCAAGTTTGCCTCCCCAAAGTTGAAGGGGGTTAGGTATCAGGAAGCCGAAATCTTTTAATTTTGCCGTCCTCGGTAAGTGATTTGAAGATTTGTACAGAAAATGATGCATGGTGGAAATCTCTCATTGCCAAAAAATATGGTGTGAATTGGGGCAATTGGAGAACTAGGGACCCTCCTCCCAACTGGGGTAACTCTTTATGGAAAGGGATAATGAAGAACTTTTTAGCTCTGGTTGCGGGGGTCTCAGTTAGGGTTGGTAATGGTAACAGGACCAAATTCTGGAAGGAGCCTTGGTGCTCAAATGAACCTCTTGCTAAGTCCTTCCCCCTCCTCTTCCAGTGTGCTTCAAAACAAAAGGCCTCAATTGCAAAGTGCTATAGTATTTCTGGTGGTTCAGTTCTTTGGACTCCCTCATTTCGAAGGAATTTTTTTGATTGGGATGTGGAAGAGGTTTTGAATCTGTTGATTTGTCTTCAAAACCAAGAGTTGGATTATAGTTCGGAGGATAAGTGGCATTGGAAATGGAACTCTAATGGGGTGTTCTCTGTTATATCTTTGGCTGCTAATCCCGATAGGAGGGGTGTTCCTAATTTCCCAGATTGGCAAGTATGGAATCCCAATAGCCCAACAAAAGCCAACTTCCTAGTTTAGATTATGGCTCTTAATAAATGTCTTTCTAAGGAGAACCTAGTGGGAGGGATGAAGGGATGAGAGGTCCATTGTATGGACGCCCAAATCTTGTAGAATAAAGGGGCGAATTTCACAAAAAAAAATTCTCTCTCTTTCAACTAGGAACCGCATTCCCTATTTAGAAAATCATATTTTCAAGGATCAATCTTGAACCATAAACTGAACCAGATCTGAACCAAAAGTAGTAGGAGAAGATTATACCTGATACGGAGAAGTAATATCTCTCAACGAAGGTGTTCACGCCCAAGGAAGGATCCAAAGACTGCTCCCACTGAAGATGGCGCAGTGCAGGATGGAGCAGAATCAGCAATATTCTTCTCCAAGAATTCTGTCCTTCGTAAGAAATAGCAGGATGGCACGTGAGCACAACTTCCTATCTATTCTTTCTCAAAGAATTAATGTCAAGATCGAATCTTGACTTCTCCCACAACTAGAGATCGAACTGGCAAACAGGGCGGCAAGAAAGAATTCTGCAGGGTTGCTTAATTCTTTCTTCTGTCTTTTTCAGCACTCAAGAGAATGTGAGTATTTCTATTCTTAAAGCCGCCGCCCCCTCCTTATTTGTTTTAACCCTAAAGGATCAGCTCCTAATCCAATTAGGAGTTGCTGATCCAAATCTTATTTGGATCAAAACATCTCTTTAGGTGATAAGGATTAACCCCTATCTTATCTGCAGATTAGATTAGCTTTCTCCTAATCTCATTAGGAGGTTTCTAGATCTGAATGTGATTCAGATCTGGACTCTCTGAGTGGATAG
>NW_010729210.1:1549906-1600031 GCF_000365185.1 Nelumbo nucifera
AGCCTTATCAGGATAGGTCTCCCCAGACCGACCCACTGGCTGTGAACATTCTAAACTAACACAAGTCTCATTAAGTGTCCATTTTAAGGGTATTACACAGAAACATACCAAGGGAACCTGAATCAAATATGTATTTTTATTTATTTACAATAAACTCATAAAGTACATCATTCTGATTGAAACTAAGGGCATACAGAACTGTCTAACAAAGGGGAATTCAGGTTTCGGACTTGTCTTGCAGTCTATGTGGGAGCTGTGCTGAATCTACTAACCATTTGTGTATCCATTGTCTATATTCTGCTCAGATGTGGAACCATTTCCTCAGCTCCTTGAAGGTATGTTGGGTGATGCCGAGATCAGTAAAAGAGCTATTGTGTTGCTGACAACTTATGGGTTTGAGCAAGAAAAAGAAGACTGTCTAGAAGATGGTTCCAATTGTTGTAATTTGGTCCATATGGACCGAGAGGAATAGAAGGACTTTCAATAACAAGATTCCAAGTTCGGATGAATTAATCCAGAAATCAGTGGGCAAGCTGATTTCTTGGGTGTCTATAGCTGCGAATTTTAGAAGTTGTAATGTGCCAGATGTATTTCTTTCTAGCTCTTGATGAAAAGTGTATTTGTTGATTTGATGGGACTGATCTCAGCCTCCTGTGTAATTTCTTATCAATAAATATTACTTTACCTTTTTCAAAAAAAAAATTTGTTATAATTCCAAAGCCTAGTGTGGTCCTCTTTTAGACAGTTCACAACAATTTTAGAATCTCCTTCTATGATCAATTTATTAATATTCATGTCTTTAGCCCTTTGTACCCCTTCAAGAGCTGCTAGTATCTCAGCCCTCGAAGAATCTCCCACCCTAATTAGACCAGAATGCATGGTTAACAGATTCTCGTTTTCATCTCTTATAACTGAGGCTGATTCTGCAATTTCCTTCCACTTTCTTAGCAACTCATCTATAAGAAATCTGCAAACATGTCCAAAGTTTTCAACCAATGCATCACTTGTAAAATGGACACCTACACTTTTGGCAGGGGTGTTTTTGTAATTCTACAACAATAAGCACAACCACCACTAGTGAATTCCTGTCTCCTGATATGTGCATGCTTTTGCAATGATTGAGTAGAATATGTTACTCTAGTTAATGGTTCAGAAGATCAGGACCAATTTCATAACGGCTGAAGTGGTTGAATTGAATGGCTCATTGCTTTGTCATTTAATTAATTTAATTAAACAATAAAATATTCAAAGTATAACCCAACTTGTTTTTTTGGTAGTACAGAGGTATAACCCAAATTTGGCTTTAACTTTGAAGCCTTGAACAACCTCCTTAGTAATTCGTTTTCTAGAAAGCAAAGCACTCGGTTCAACCACTTCAGCCATAATCAAATAGCCCAGGTAGGTCTGCTATTCACATGGCTTGTCCATATAAGTCCCTTTGAAGCTCCGTTTGTTTTGACATAAAAGAAACTAAGAACTCTCAACTTTCAAACTGAAACACATCCTGGTTACAGGGGGAAAAACACAGAAACATAACACTTGAGAGATTTCATTGATCATAGTTAGATATAAGGGTTTTGTCTAATTAATGCAGTTTGATTATAAAAGAAAATGATTAATGATCTAATAACTACCCAAAGGGCATATGAGCACAAAAGTAAACCTGCTTCTCAAATTGATATAAAGGTAACATGCATGATACATCCAAGTCATGCAACACAACTAATACCATCAGTTCCAGCATTTAATGCTACTTGTACAATTTCCTGCATTATTAAACATGTGACACAACCGTAGGTGCCCAGCATCCACAAGCTGCATGCTTAGTATGGTAAATGTTGTTGTAGAGTTGTAATCATGGTCGGTCCTTGCTGAGGGCCTACTTGTAGAATTTGATCATGATCTTGGTTGATGGAGTTTGAGGCTACTGCTACACCAGTTGAAAAGAAGTATTTAGCAACTACAAAATGCCACTGCTTACAATATCCTTTGTATTTGATGTTAATATGTTATCCAGTTGGTGCTGGTACAACTTCCATTCAGTAAATAGGGTCAAGGAACAAAATTCACATTAATCATGACAAGAGTAATATATTTTCCAATTGGACGTGCCAAAACTAATTTCCCTTTTTTAGCTTTTACTGAACATTTCTGTGGACAATTACCATAATGGTAAATGCCGGATGAAAGTTGTTGAGATAATAAATAGTAATTCTAGGACTTGGAATAGCGATGTTATTGATGAAAACTTTATTCCTTGTGCAGCTCAAAAGATTAAAAATATCAGTTTGGCTCAATTTAATTGGGAAGAAAAATGATTTGGGACACAGATATGAAAGGAAATTTCTCTGTAAAATCTGCTTATTATGTGGCTTATAATATGGGAAAGGGAAAAAGGTTGGGAGAGTTGGAAATGAGAATAATGTAAATATTTGGAAAAAAAAATGGCATGCTAATCTAGATCCTAAAATAAAGATGTTTCATGGAGAGGCTGTAATGAAGCCCTAGATGCAAATGCAATTTTTGCAAGAGATGCATAAAGCAAAATGCTCAATGTCAGATTTGTGGGGTGGGAAAAGATGACAAACTTCATACTCTCATAAAGTGCAACTTTGTGAGGGCAGTGTGATTTGGTTGAGAAATTCGAAGTGATTAGTTGAGTAGCTCAGACTACTTCTATGAATGGTTAAATGACTCTTCAAGCATGCTGATAAAAAAAAAAAAAAAAGACTCTTCAAGCATATTTGGAAATTTCTATCATGATATATATTGACTCTTGCTTCCCTTCTTTGGAATGTATGGAAAGCCAGGAATGAAATTTGTTCCTATGAGATTAGTGTGCTTGTGAAGAATGATTTATTTCTTATTGACATGTTAGTAAAAGCTCAGAGGTTGATTTGGTAACAGAATTGGCAAGAATTAGGTATGGGAATCTCAGCTCCTATGCAAAAGTCAAAGATCATGAGGGGTGACTCCCAAGCCCATTAGGAGAAACCTTAGAAAGGCTGGCTTAAGATAAATGTGGATGGAGGATTCAAAGTATCAGGTGGTGCATCTTTTGGTGTCACAGATGTTACTGGAAGGGCCATTTTATCTTTAGCAAGTTTGAGTCAAGATGTGCTTTGTCTCCATTTTCATGCAAAAGTTATAGCTCTTTTTGAAGGTTTCAGTTATTAAAGACTTAGGTTTGAACAAGTGAACTATGGAAAGCGATAGCACAGGGATTCTAAACTTGGTTAGCATGTAGCCTTACTAGTTAAGCGGCGAAGGCCGACCACTATTAATAGAACTTTGATGTTCTTGAATAAAATCGATGGGCTAAGGCTTCAACCATCAATACACCATAAAGATGTTACCAGTAACTTTGCAGTTGGCATGTAGCCTTTTAAAGCTTTTGCTAACAAAGTGGTAATATACCAATTTCACTAATAGGAAATAATAAACAAATTCAAACACAAAGCAGTAAAGCCTCCTACAGTCCTACCTCAGTTCTTATGCTGCAGTCTCCCGCTTTCTGCACCAGCATAGGGATCAATCCTGACATTTATTACAGTTGGCTTCTTTGCAGAAAATGATTCAGCAAGTGCAGCCTTGAGTTCTTCAGGTGTTCCAACAAGGTAACCTTTTCCACCAAAAGCCTCAATTAGGATATGATATGCTGCATCAGGGACAAAAGATGTGGGTGCTGGGTCATCTTTGTAAGGCCCTTGAATTTCTTCAGGGTTTCTCCTATCGCCACCATATACACCACCATTGTTAAAAACAACCACAACCACAGGTAACTGGTACCGCACCACTGTCTGCAGTTCAAGAAAGAAAGTATTTCAAAATGAAAATTATTTTAAGCAAACTACCACGCATGAGTACATTAACATATATAACTAACAAAATTTACTAAACGAAAACACATGTAGCATTTAATTTCTTGAGATCTAGTAAATATTTTTTGGATAAATAACACTCATCAAGTAAAAACATTTGTTTGGATATATAATGCTCACCAAATAAATACATAATAAATTTGTTTTAACTTGAGAAAATGGATAGAATTACATTAATAAGGTAAGGGAAAATTTCTTTGCTATCTGGTTTTCAGGACAGTTTTTAGATTAAGTCCAAGATCAACCAAAAATGTAGCTGATATGTTTGCAAAACAACGGGTCATGATCAAATGTTTTTGTGGTATAATCCTCCAGGGTGGGAATTTTTGTTTACAACAAATAATATTGGTGAGAGCAGCTAGCCAAGGCAGCTACTCCAGAGTGGTGTTTGACACAAAACTGTACATTTCTTGTTATGGATAAAGAAATCTTTTCTATCTGGGAGATGATAGCAGGGTACAATGAGGACATAAGTATCATAGATTCTCCTGAGTTCTCATAATAAGATTCTTACAACTCTTCACCCAGTCGCAGACTATCCCTACACCAAAAATCAGGTTGGTAGCCAAAACTCTTGCTTCTCTACCCAAAATCTTAGCACCAAAGGTATGTCTTCCCCCAAAACCATTTAAATAACCACCAGTTGGCAGTCCCTTTCCACTTGTACTTCTGTCCAGATAGCTGTTGAAGCATATTTAATCCTTGAAGTAATACTAACAATTTTACCCTCGAAGAGTTTCCAAAACCAACCAATCCTCAGAAACTAATTGAAATATTTCCCTTGTCATCTCGAATTGCTCCTCCAATACCAGAAGCATCTTGGTTGCCTACGTTGCACCCATCAATGAAGTTACAAAAGTCAAACAGATCACCCAAGCATTCATGCAGGATGCATTACCACTTTGACTTGCTAGGCTTAAAACAGATGGATCTTGATTATAGATCCTAAAATGAATCATATCTCTTTATGGAGGCACCAATGTTATCTAAACCAACCACAGGCATTTGAAACACTTATGACATGCTCAACCAAGAATGACTGAGCTCTAACCATCCACCTTCAAATCTAATCATCTCTTTATGATATGCTTTTGTATGAAAGGTATCAAAGTAGAAAATGATTTCCATGATTTTCTTCATGGCATGCACAAGTGAATTGCATGCATTTTGACCTAAGAATGCTATAACACATGCTGCAATCCAGTACCTATGGCACCTAGTGCCGGTGGTTGATACTTGGTACCAACCAGCAATGTCATGCATCAAACCACTTACATTCATGGTTCAAAGTATCAATACCCTGGATAGGCAAAAACCACATACCCAGAGTTTTCAATAATTGATTTTTAATTTTTTTCAGTTTGATAATTCACAGATAGAGATATATTAGGATGTGTATTAATGTTTAAAGTTCAAACCTATTAAAAGGCCCTAACTCTCAGTATTTAGCATTTCGGTGACCCTGAAAACCAATGTGTTGTATGAATTATGATACGGTACAATATGCATCAATACTTTGAACAATGCTTCATTATTAAAATATGACATTGCCTATTTGCCTGAAACTACAATGAATAGAATATGGAACAGTATGGCATGGCATCTGCAGGCATGTCAAGAGGCACCTCAGCTGAAAGCAAAGAAAGAAGGGAAAGAAAGCCTGGAAACAGGGATCGCTCAATTGATGACAGCTCTAGTAGTCCTACATATAAAGCTCTCCAGTTACATTCAATGATACAAGCATGGATGGACCTTAGTTGGCCATGACCAGCCATTCAGAATTTCAGATAGTGGACTTTCTCAACCAGCTATGCAGCACCAATAGAGCAAATATTGATGTCCTTTATTCTTTACTTGATGCTTAATTAGTTAAAGAATTCATCATTTAATTATTAGGCCGGAAAGCTTGTTTAGTTAGTATCTCAATAATAAATACTGAGTTTAGGCTAGTTCCAAGGAATTTAATCAAGGTGACAATTAAATTAGGAATCTCTCCTCTAGTTTTAAATTTGTTTGAAAAGGAGCAACAGAAGTATCAGCATAAGGTGCCACTAGGCCCATTTAGACCCATGTAAGCCATATTTCAGATACCTGGGACCAATATTGGGTGATAGCCGATTTTTAAACCTATGTTTCAGATCTGACAAAATCAAGATTTTAATAGCTAGTGTTTCAGATGAAACTGATAATATGGCAGGACATGGTGACCTATGACATGCTGATGGCTTCCCTATTATCAGTTTCACCTGTGGGACCAAACTGAAATGAATTCCCATACATTGAGTTTGAAGGTTGGATTTTTGGTATCACAATAAAAAGTACAAATTTAGAGATTTGAGCAATAAAGCATGGCTTAACATTTCTATCTTAAAGTAATCCAGTTCCCTTTAAATGGGGAAGGGAAGGGGCCATTACTTGGTTTTATGGTAAAACCTCAGGCTGGCAAGTGTGAGAACACTGGACCAACAGTGGGCAATAGGGAGGGAATTCTCTTCTTTTTGCCACTTATGACTTTTTTTTATAAGTTTCTGCGACTTATGGCTTGTGAAATCAAATTATGATGGAAGGCTATAATAGATATCCTGAAATTCAAAGTTTCAAACTGATCGCAGGAAAAAACTAAAAAGGTGTAGCTCATATTTGCAGAATTACAATGATATAACCCAGCTAAAATAGATGAAAGTTTCAATTTAACTCTTTGGACTCATTCAATCCACGTGGACAGAAAAGTGTCAAAGGAAGGCAATGGAGTCAATGAATGACTAAATCCTGAGTGTTGAACAGCAGATAGATCAGATTAAACCCCAGACAGAACCATCTTCCATACCATATAAAGAAGAGTCCATTCAAGAAGAAAAACAAGGTAATGTTTTATCAGGAGATTCAATAAGGAAGCTGGAAGAAAAATTCTAAGGTAAGATCAGATACATGTAGAAACATAGGAAGGAGTCTGGATATGTTTCAGGTAAATACAGTAATGAATCAAAAGACTTACTGATATAAAATCCGTGGTTTACAACAGGTGAAAAAGAATCGGTTAGCATTAGGCTTGTGAGAATCCAATAGTTAGTTTTCTTTTATCAGTAGAATCCAATTGTTAGTTTTGTTGCTTTCATTCAATCAGACGTATGGAACACTATCTGTTGTGGGGATCTGATAAATGAAACCGAGGAGGATTCAAGATACTTTTTCTATTGTTCATATGGTTTAATCTCAGTTTCTCCAGTTTATTTCTTCAGGCTTATCCGGATGAATTATTTTGTTAGTAGAATCCACCTGAAACCCCCTCCCAGCTTCTCAGATTGCCTAGTTGCTGGTTGAGTGGTCATTGGTTAAACAAGAATTTCCGCCCTCCGCTCCGTTGATTAGCAGTCTAATTTCTAGCCAACAGTAGTGTATTGTGTGTTTCTCTGTGCATATAATAAACGGATATATGTATAAGAAAAGGGTCAAACCTCGACTTCCATGGCACTAAACCCAAATCCAGAATCCCCTTCAACAGCAACTACGAGGCGACCAGGTGATGCCACAGCAGCAGCAATGCAGTAACCCAGACCAACTCCCATTGTTCCCCAAGTCCCTGCATCCAACCTAGTCCTTGGCTCCGTCTGAACCAGTACAGACCGACCAACATCCATCGTGTTTGCACCTTCCGAGACCAAAATCGGAGCAGGGCTCCCCTCTGCAAGAATTGCATCCCTTATAATCCTCATCGGTGTAAGGAAGTTAAACGGCACGATATCCTTTGCCAACTGCAATTCCATCCTTGACACGTTCTCCTTTGCCTTCTTCGAAATTGCTTCAACCCAAGGATGAGACTTCCCTAAACAGAATGGATCATCCTTAATCTCTCTATTTATCAAGCCCACAATAAGACGAGCATCACCAACCAAACCCAGGTATGGTTTCCGAAGCTCAATTTCTTCCTCAGAGATATCAACCAGAATAAATTTCACGTCCTTAGACCATCTAGGAGGCTCGCCAAAGTGCAATAACCAGTTAAGCCGCGCACCCACAACGAGTGCAACATCACAGCGACCAATTGCAAGTGACCTTGCGGCCGTCGCAGCTAGTTCGTGTGTGTCAGGTAATAATCCCTTCCCCATGGGTGTGGGCAAGAAGGGGATTCCCGTTGATTCAACCAACTTTTTCAGTTCATTCTCGGCTCGAGCAAAAGCTGAACCTTTCCCAAACACAATTAGAGGCCGGTCGGCGTGTCGGAGCAAAGACACTGCGTTCTCAATTTCTAGGCTTCCAATAGTCTTTCCAATTGTTTGTCCAGTCCTGGAATTCTCGGCCGCAGCCAAGAGCTTAGCAGCTTCAGACTCCGAAACCGTTTGGTGGAGAACATCGGATGGGAGATCCAAGTAGCAACCACCAGGCCTCCCCGAGATTGCGTGAGTGATGACATCGAAAACGTGAGTAGGGATTTCTGAAATATCAGTCACCTTCGCGGCGAATTTCACAAAGGGTTTCACGGCAGCAATCTGATCAAGCTCCTGAAAATCTCCCCTACCGAAATCCTTCTGATCACAGGAGCCAGAGATCATGACCATCGGCCATGTATTAACTGCAGCGTTGGAGAGCCCAGCAAGCCCGTGTACGCAGCCAGGACCCGAAACGGTAAGGAGAACTCCAGGTCGACCGGTGAGGTAGCCGTACGCAGAGGCAGCATATCCGGCGGATTGCTCATTGTGGAAGGCGATGAATCGTATGCCGAGAGAAACGGCACGGTTTGCAAGAGAGGTTACTGGAATCCCAACAACTCCGAACATGTAATCAACCCCAGCACGGGCAAGAGCTCGAGCAACTAGGAGATTTCCATCTACTAACGTTTCTGACTTGTTTGATTCTAAGGTTAGGATTTCCATGTTCTTTTGCTCCGTCTCCGCCATAAGAGCTGAGCTCAAGGTGAACTCTAAGCGAGGATTAGGAGTTCCAGCCTTCCAGGTAGCGAAGTGTATCAGCAATCAGAGAGTCAAATTGTACAAGGTAGAAACGTGAAAAACTCTTTCGACAGGAACTCAGTGGCTACCTTTGACCAATCAAAACCTTCCATCACATCGGATGGTCAAATATCGCCCACCAAAAATCAATGCACGATTCTGAAGCCTTGGCATTTTTCAGAAAAGCGGACCGAGCCCATTATTCAGGGTCAGGGGTGCAACTCAGTGCAAGAATTTACGTGGCTACCTCACGCGAGCCGGGTCCATTCTTAGCTGTCGAATTATCAATGAATCGGATCTGGTTAGGGGCAGGGTGTATCGGGGCCCGTTCCGATAATTAATATCGGCATTCTAAGTGCGGTCGACGGGGGTTGCGAATGCCGTACCTGGGTATCCATGAAAAACCGAAAAATCGAAAAATTAAACTGCGGTTAACCGAATCGATTGGTTCGGTTTTTGGTTAACCTACAAAAAAAATCAGCAGTTAATCATACCGACTGGTATATATATTTATATTTATATTTATATTTTATATATTTTTAATATGTCATATATTTTTTATACATTATATAAATATATATTCATTATATATAAATATATACTTATATAATATTTATAACAATCTATTTATAAATATATTATATATTTTTTAAATATTTATAATATATTATATATCATTTATTATTATACATATATTTATATAATATATATTATAAATATAAAAAACTGAAAAACTAAAGAACCGATGGTACTGATTTGGTTTCAGTTTGGAGAAATAGAAAAACCGGTACTATCAGTTCAGTTTGAAAAATATGCCATGGTTCGGTTAACTGAACTCTGAACACCCCTAATACTAGGTTATTTGAGTTTTCTTTTTTCTGAGACAGAGTTGTCCATAAAAACCCCTATTATTTATTAACGGGGACAATCAGATCATACCCAATTATACTCCACATCTACATCCATAGTTAACTTCATTTTTATATCATAAATCTTTAATATCTTAAATATATATATATATATATATGAGACTGTCTACATTGTCATGCCTCTCCTTGCTCCATTATCCTCACCCTACATTTTCCTTGACTCTCTCTCTCTTCACTATTCCTCAATTCCTTAATTAATTCAATATATTATCTATAGTAGGGTTGTTCATAAGAAGGCCCAACCCGACCAAATTGACCAACCCGGGCTGACTCAACCTGAGTCGGCCGGGTTTTCATCAGCACGGGTCGGTTTCGGGTTGGGCAAATTCCTAAACCGATGATTCGGCTCGGTTTCGGTGTTCACACCGACTTAGTTCCTAGTTCAAACATGAAGTTCCAAAGCCCATTAGGCCACCTAGTTTTTTAATGGTTGCAAGAAATTTTGGATTAGTGAATAGTGATTAATGAACAACTTTTGTGATTAACTTTTCATTTAAATTTTATCATAGGAGATGGCTGAAATGATGTTCAATTTATTACTGTTTTTAAAATTAGCAAGATTTTATCACAGGGATGAACTTAGAACCGAAACCAACCCAAACTGACCCAACCTGACTCAAACCGACTACATCGATTTTGCTTAACACAGGGTCGGTTTCAATTTCTATGTCAGGTAACCCGACCATGTCAAGGTCAATTGAAAAAACCACAATAAATCGACCCAACCCGACCCATAAACAGCCCTAATCTATACTATCTCCCCACAACTATTCACCCCTTTCAATCTCTTTACCCACATAACTAATCTCGTTAATTAGCTCCTCTCTCTCTCTCTCCATGTAATTATTCTCCTCCTCTCATGATGCCATGTCACCACCCTTCTAATGTTGGTAATCAATTAATGTCCATTACATTTAATTTCCATATTATGATACTTTATCTCATTAGTGAGATAAAATACATCCCATAAAGTAGAACCAGTTAGGATTCCTTACAAAATTGGATAAATTATTTTGGGAAGATTTTGAACAATCTTCCATTTCCATATATTCACCTTCCATTGCCAAAGAACAATATGAGTTACATTAAAATCCTGAGTCAAAACCTTGTAAACCCCATTCTTGGGTTATATAACACCAATGATTTACATAATTAATACTGATTAATTTAATTAGCTTTATTTACATAATTAACAATAAAATGGTTAATTATAAGTTTCCATAATAATTAGTTAATTTATACTAATTAATTTACTGAATTTTTAACACTCTAACCCTTTACTTTATTAGGTTGCTTAATAAAACTTAGTTAGATTGTTTAATTAACAAAATTATTTAGGAATGGCAATTTCCCCAGCCTCGTTGGATACTCGACCTCCTCGACCCAATGGGGATTAATAGGGCGGGGATGGGGATTAATAGGAATCCCTAATTATGGATGGGGACGGGGATGGAAAGTGAAGTCCCTACCCTACCCAGACTTCAGTTATATATATTAAATACTATTTACATTATATATACACCAAAATATATTAAAAATATTATTTAATTTTAAAAATTCCTCTATTTTAAGTGAATCTATTTTCCAAAAATACTTTTTGTTAAAAATTTTAATTAACTTTAATTATATAATTAACAGTAAATTGGTTAATTTCATTATCTTAATTAAGGAATTAAGAGAAAGGGTGTTGAATTGGTGAAATGGGAGTGGTGGGAAGGGGAAAGGAGAGAGAGTTTAGGAAGAAGGGGTTTGGAGAAAGGAGAGGGTAACTGACATGGATTGTTTTTATGTATATGTATATATAGATAGATAGATAGATAGATAGATTATTTACATTATATATATATATATCAAAATATATTTAAGATATTATTTAAATTTGAAACTATTCTTTATTTTAAGTAAATTTATTTTCCAAAAAATACCTTTAATTAAAAAAGTGGTGATTTGGGTCCCCACAGGAAACTGTCTTTGTCAGGGATCAGGGATGAAGGGTAACTTTTATCCTTGATAGTGGTTGGGGTTGGGGATGGAGACTTGTTTCAAAATCAGGGTTGGGATGGGGAATATGGTCTCTGTCTCGAACTCGTTCCGTCGTTATTCAATTACTTATCATAAACAACAATAATTTAAATTTAATTATAAATCAATAATAATTTATTAACAATAATTATGGTTTAATTAACCTTAAATTAATAGTAATGATGCATTTATTATTTTACTATGAATTACTTTCCTTCAATCTTATTATTTAATTTTCAAATTTTACCATACATCACACAGGACCTCGCTAGTACGACTATATAACATGAATCAAGAACACATCACATGTCTATTCATCTTTTCGTTGCTTTATTTCGATATTAAATATTTGTATTTCATTAGTTTTTTTCTCTATAGGACTTTAAGACGGGGGTAGTAGGATACTTCATAGTATAGTTTTGTATTATAGCATTTGATATAACTTTAATAAAAATGACAATAAAATAATTGTTTAAATATCGATTAAATACTAATTTTTAGTCATAATTATATTATTTTATATCTTATTTATAAAATTTACTCTTTTAATTTCAATCCTGACCTAATTATTAATCGAAACAAAACCACAAAACCAAAATCGATATAATATAAGAGGATGGACTCGCATATCCACATAGTAACAGAAAAGAACATCTTGAACTGTGAGCGTACACAAACATGCTCATCTCTAATACTCTAAAACAGCCCAATTATCTACTACGGCATTTTCAATAAAAAACAAACTATTAGTCACCACCGCAAAGAAGCTTGTGTAGACCTGTCACCTGTGGATAGAAAATAAAGCATTGTACAGAACCGATACCACCGTCACCACCGCCTTTCAATTAGTTCGGTTGATTCGATTCTTTTGGATAGACCTGACCTAAAGAGACCTTGTCGATTGAGCCAGTTTGAAACTTTCGATAGCCCAAGTTGTTAACCAATATTTTACCGCCCAAAGGGATTTTTCTTCCCATATCGATCTATTAGATGAGACGGATTATGTCGTATCATTGGGACTAGACTGAGACAAGCCAACCATCACAACATACATTAATATTCCTTTTTCTCCACTCTATATTAGACAATGCCTAGAGCTTAATTTGAAACAACTACATATCAATCAGAATAAGAATTAATGTAATCAATGTTCAATACAAATCATTGTTTTCAAAATCGGACCGGACCGGAAAAATCGGGAAGCAGTCATAATCAGTTCTGTTTTTCTTCAAAACTGTTTTTTTCCTCAAAATCGTTGATTTTGATCAATAAATCGCTGAACCGGCTGATTAATCATTTGAACTGTTAGAACGGTTTTGACGCTTTTCAATTTTTAATTTTTTTTTATTTTTTTGTCAAAACGGATCGACCGTTCGAACCGGTAACCGGACCCCTAACCGGTTCAATCACCGGTTTGTTTTTAAAAATCATGATACAAATACAAATATATACTACTGTTTTCAAAACCAAACCAAACCGGACGGTCGGACCGGAAAAACTGGGAACCGGTTGTTTGATCGGTTTCGTTTTCCTCCAAAACCGCTTTTCCCCCAAAACCATTGATTTTAGTCAGCAAACCGCTGAACCGGCTGATTAACCATTTGAACCGGTAACCGGACCCCTGACCGGTTCGGTCACCGGTTCGTTTTCAAAAACCATGATATATACAATGCAAAACCTTGTATATTGCATTTCTAAACCTTATATTTAAGGGGATGTTTGGAATCATGACCGTTTTTCAAAAAATGGTGCCACGTTGGATCCACATAGGCGTTTCAACAAACGCCCATGTATCTCATTGTTTGGTTCAGCCAATTATTAAAAAATCAAGCATGCCTCGAAAATCGGAACCTCACCGATGCACATTGACATTTCATGCATCGATGAACCGTTTCCCCTAATGGTTGACTGATGTGTATCCTATGTGGTGCTTACCTGTCAGCACATACATGAAAAATGGTGATAAAAATCACCTTACCAAACAGCACAGTGTTGCTCACTGCCTATATGGCAGAAGCATTTTTTTGTGAAGAACGGGTCTTGGAAGCATGAGTGCTTTTTTTTGAAAATCAGTCCCAAAAAACGCCCACGCTTCCAAACACCATACATTCTTTCCAAACTTAGCCAAATTTGAAATTATGGGCCTCTTGTGTTTTTATCATTATTTTTTTTACATAGATCCAAAAGTTGATTAGTTGATGTTCAGATTTGAATTGAACCATATCCACTAGGTTTAGATTTAAATTTAATGCAATTAATAAATTAAATTAAAATGTTCAAAAAATGTATAATATTATTGAAATGGATTAAAAATGACTTTTATATTATATGTCATCAATAAAATAATAGTATGATGAATAAAATGACTTGAAAATAACTTCTATCAACCTTGAATCTTTGACTCTATAGTAATTATACAACTTCCTATAAGCTCAAAACTTATTTGCCACGTGAGATTCCTCGGGAAATTATGGAAATGGATTTGCTAATCAACTCAAATTGCTCATATTAATCCAGTTAGTGCTATTCAAGTTTTCTTATACATACATACATATATACACACACATACACGTATATATCTATAGCCATTCCTTGTTATGAAAAATTTATGCATTGGTGATTGTGATTTGATGAACATTCATGATCCATTTTCCTAAAAATTTATTTCTTATATCAAAAGGTATCTGATGAGGGCGGATTTGGTCTTCCACTGAAATTGTGACATCTAGCACCTCATACAAACTAAGTGCAGCCTCTTGACAACTAGGCAGCTCAGGAAGCTCGGGTAGCTCAGTAGAGCTTGCCACAACTTGCCACTTACAAACAGCTCGGCATGGCTCGCCACAGGCAGTTTGGTAGAGCTCGCCACAAGCAGCTCGGCATAGCTCGGGGAGCTCGGTATATCTAGGGGCAGCTCGGCATAGGCAGCTGGCCACTCCACAGGCAGCCTGGCGTCTTACGAAGAGCTCGCCACTTAGGGGCAGCTCGGCATAGGCAGCTCACCACAGGCAGCTGGCCACTCCGCAGGCAGCCTGGCGTCTTACAAAGAGCTCGCCACTTAGGGGCAGCTCAACACTTACAAGTAGATCGACATAGGCAGCTGGCCACTCCGCAGGCAACCTGGCGTCTTACGAAGAGCTCACCACTTAGGGGCAGCTCGGCACTTACAGGTAGCTTGGCATAGGTAGCTCGGCACTTGGGGGCAGCTCGGTGTATCGCAGGAAGATCTCCTGCCTAACAACCGTACCTGACAGATCCGGAGACCTGCGTCCACGTCTCTCGCTAGGCGGCGCCGTGCCTGCCAGTCATGAGAGCTGTCCCTTGACTGGCAGAGCCATACTCTGCAGCAGCCGCCTGCACCCGCCACCTTAGCTCTGGTAGTAACGGCTACGGTAGAGAAACAAAGGCGGTTACGCCTAACTTGACAGAGGCTGTTACGCCTGATTTGACAGGACACCACTATAAAAGGACTCTGACCCCCAAAGACAAGGGGGAGAGAATGAAAAAATGGATGTAATCCCTGCTCTCTAGCTCTCTCATTTCTCTCCAAGCCCTCTGTAATCAGAATGCTAACTTAGGCACCGGAGAGTCCCCGCCGGGAAAATACCTCCAGGTCCTCTGATTCAGTTCCCGCAAGTTCCTCAACTTCGGTCGCCTACAAAGAGGAGGAAAAGATGGAGTTCTCGCATGTCCCTCAGCTCCCGCCGCCTACAAAGGAGAGGAGATCACCTCATGCAGAGGGCAGTCGGGTTGTGCTACACCAAGGAGCTCCACCATCCCCTAAGTTACAGGCCACCTAGGAGCAGGTCAAATGATGAGTCCACCTAGGTAGCTCACCGCCAGGGAGCTCATCAGTAGGTAGCTCACCGCCAGGGAGCTCATCACTAGGTAGCTCACCACCAGGGAACTCGTCACCAGGTAGCTCACMACCAGGGAGCTCGTCACCAAGTAGCTCACCACCATGGAGCTCATCACCAAGTAGCTCATCACCAGGGAGCTCGTCACCAAGTAGCTCACCACAAGTCACTTGGAAGCAGGTCAAATGACGAAGTACTTAGCCAAAAATTGATACATCACAAAAAATTGGTACATGACTAGAAACGGTTACATCAATTGGCGTCGTCTGTGGGAACACGCTACAAAAAGCTAAGTTTTCATCCTACAAAAGCTAAGTCCTTTTCTCCTAGAAAGTTAAGTCCTCACTTTTTAGAAATTGAAGCTCTCGCTTTATAGTTTACATTTTTTATGAACTCAAAGACTACGCAGGGAGCTAATAGACTAAGTTTACTTTCAATTCAGTTAAAGCCTCATCAGTCCTCTTCTTAAGGTCCCCCCTACAAAGATGAGCTCTTCGTGGCTTCCGCAGGAGTTGGTTGCCAACAAACTACATAGGCGCCCTTACTGGTCGAGCCTTCCAAGGCTCCCGTGTGAGTTGACGACCTAAAGTTAGTAGTGCTGCCCCCGAAGGTCGAGCTCCTAGTAGCTTCTTGTAGGAGTGGGTGACCGGCATTACGAAGCTGATGCAGCACAATCATAGCTCTAAGGCACCCACCTGATCGGCTCGGCACGTTACAGGTAGCTCGGCACCTGGTCAGCTCGACACCTTGCAGGTAGCTCGGCACCTGGTCAGCTCGACACCTTGCAGGTAGCTCGGCACCTCACTGGTAGCTCTGCACCTGGTCAGCTCGGCACCTCGCAGGCAGCTCAGCACCTGGTCAGTTCGGCACCTCACAGGTAGCTCGACACCTGGTCAGCCCGACACCTCACAAGTAGCTCGACACCTGGTCAGTTCGGCACCTCACAGGCAAAGCCTATGGGCCACATTACAGCTTAAGACCCGATTGCCTCTTCGGCACGAGCAAAGTCCAAAAAGAGTGGACTACGAGTCACTTCCAAAAGCCTACGGGCCACATTACTACTTAAGACCCAATCGCCTCTTCGGCACGGGCAAAGTCAAAGAAGAGTGGACTACGAGTCGCTCCCAAAGCCTACGAGCCACATTATTGCTTAAGACCTAGCCGCCTCTTCGGCATGGGCAAATTCAAGAAGAGTGGACTACGAGTCGCTCCCAAAGCCTATGGGCCACACTATTGCTAAATACCCAGTCGCTTCCTCAGCATGAGGAAAATCTGCAAAAGTGAACTATAAGTTGCCCCCAGAGCCTAAGGGCTACACTAATGAACTGGCGGAGACCTCCTCACCTTACAGGAAACTCGCCATTGGCAGGCAGCTCGCCACATACAGGCAACTCCCAAAGCCTAAGGAATTGGATCAACACTTACTAGCTCGTCGACTTACGGGCCAAAAGAAGAAATCTACTACCTTCGCTGAGTTACTCTCAGCTCGGGAGTGGGGGGCAAATGATGAGGGCGGATTTGGCCCTCCAGTGAAATTGTGACACCTGGCACCTCATACAAACCAAGTGCAGCCTCTTGGCAACTGGGCAGCTCGACAGAGCTTGCCGCAGCTTGCCACTTACAGAAAGCTCAGCATGGCTCGTCACAGGCAGCTCGGTAGAGCTCGCCACAAGCAACTTGACATAGCTCGGGGAGCTTGGTATAGCTAGGGGCAGCTCGGCATAGGCAGCTCGCCACAAGCAGCTGGCCACTCCGCAGGCAGCCTGGCGTCTTACGAAGAGCTCGCCACTTAGGGGCAGCTCGGCACTTACAGGTAGCTCGGTATAGGCAACTCGCCACAAGCAGCTGGCCACTCCGCAGGCAGCCTGGCGTCTTACGAAGAGCTCGCCACTTAGGGGCAGCTCGACACTTACAGGTAGCTCGGCATAGGTAGCTCGGCACTTAGGGGCAGCTCGGCGTATCGCAGGAAGATCTCCTGTCTGACAACCGTACCTGACAGATCCGGAGACCTGTGCCCACGTCTCTCGCTAGGCAGTGGCGTGCCTGCCAGTCCTGAGAGCTGTCCCTTGACTGGCAGAGTCGTACTCTACAGCAGCCGCCTGCACCCGCCACCTTAGCTTTGGCAATAACAGCTGCGGCAGAGAGACAGAGGCGGTTACGCCTGACTTGACAAAGGTTGTTACACCTGATTTGACAGGACACCATTATATAAGGACTCCGACCCCCAAAGACAAGGCGGAGAGAATGAAAAAATTGAGGTAATCCTTGCTCTCTAGCTCTCTCATTTCTCTCCAATCTCCCTACAATCAGAATGCTAACTTAGGCATCGGAGAGTCCCCGCCGGGAAAATACCTCTGAGTCCTCTGATTCAATTCTCGCAGGTTCCTCAGCTCCCGCCGCCTACAAAAGAGAGGAGATCACCTCATGCAGAGGGCAGTCGGGTTGCGCTACACCATCCCCTGAGTTACAAGCCGCCTAGGAGCAGGTCAAATGATGAGTCCACCCAGGTAGCTCACCACCAGGGAGCTCGTCACTAGGTAGCTCACCACCAGGGAGCTTGTCACCAGGTAGCTCACAACCAGGGAGCTCGTCACCAAGTAGCTCACCACCAGGGAGCTCGTCACCAGGTAGCTCACCACCAGGGAGCTCGTGGTGGAGCTCGTCACCAGGTAGCTCACCACCAAGGAGCTCGTCACCAGGTAGCTCGCCACCAGGGAGCTTGTCACCAGGTAGCTCACAACCAGGGAGCTCGTCACCAAGTAGTTCACCACCAGGGAGCTCGTCACCAGATAGATCACCACCAGGGAGCTCGTGGTGGAGCTCGTCACCAGGTAGCTCACCACCAAGGAGCTTGTCACCAGGTAGCTCGCCACCAGGGAACTCGTCACCAGGTAGCTCGTCACCAGGGAGCTCACCGCCAGGAAGCTCGTCACCAAGTAGCTCACCACAGGTCACCTAGAAGCTGGTCAAATGATGAAGTACTTTGCCAAAAAATTGATACATCACAAAAAATTGATACGTGACCAAAAACAGTTACATCGGTATCTAATTTCTATTTTTAATAAAGTGGGCATAAACCTAGTGGAAAGAGAAAGAAAAAACAATTATGATAAAAATTGAAGCATGCATGGGGACATTTTTGTTTTTTAATGTATTTAATTCCCCAAAAATGTCTAGTAATAAAAAGGAAAGCAAAAGAGGTTTGTAGTTTGTACACTATGGGCCTCATATAAGAAGAAAACAAAAAAAAATGTGAAATTCATGTGAATTTGGAAAAGATGAGGATGGGAGCACTTTAGACTACATATTCTTACAACACATTACACCAAACATTGTTGACTTGTAAAAAGTATTTCAACAAGAATCCAGATTTCCTTTACACCTACCTTACAGCACTTGTAGGCATGGATTGGAAACACTTTCACATGAATAAAGATATGCAAGTACACTTCCACATGTTGATGGAGATTTTTTTTATGGTTATTTCTATGCAATACCTTCACATACAATCATTCACTTCTTTTTCTTAAATTATTATTTATTTATTTATAAAAATAAAATTTATTTGATTATTTACTTGAAAATGTTTTATTCATAGAAATACCAGTACTCTTTTTTTTTCTTTGGATCCGGGTTCCAGCTCTTATTGGGTTAATGGGTATCCATTTGACCCTATTTAGATTGGATGACCAAATAGTTAGATCCTTGGTTAATATGTAACACTTGTCTCAATCTGAAGAGGCGTCACGACAACAAAGGGAACGTTGGGCTGAGACCTATATATATTGCTATCTCATAATGATAGTATGTGTCTAAAAAATCGTGAATCTTGGAAGGTCAAGTAATTTCTAATTTTGGGCTCCATCCAGAGTTCTCTCTTGTTTCTTGTTTGAGGGATTGGTGTCTTGGATCCATAGTTTTTAAAACCGATCTGGTGATCAAACTGGTCAGGGGTCTGGTTATCGATTCGAACAGTCGGCTCATTCTGACAAAAAAAACAAAAAATAAAATAAAAAAATTGAAAAACGATCAAATTCAAACGGTTTGAACGATTAACTGGTCGATTCAACGATTTGCTGACCAAAATCAACAGTTTTAGAGAAAAACAGAACCGATTAAATGACCAGTTCCTAGTTTTTCTGGTCCGACCGTCCAATCCAATCCAGTTTTGAAAACCATGCTTGAATCTATTATGTGTGGTTACTGCTCTTTCTTCTCTTTGTATGCAGATTTGGAGCGCACAAAGGACCATCCGTCCATCTTCAGGTGTCAACGGTTAATGTATACAAAGTGAAAATTAAATTAAAGAAGAAGGCGTCTTGGTTTTTGGTTGAAGATCAATTCTAGTTGATGGCTTCAAACTTCAGTCAAGAGTCAATTTTGTTGGGCCCAAATCCTTCTGAGCTCATTGTAAAGGATAAAGTGATAAAGGACTGTCCCCACCCAAGAGGGCAAATAATCAGGCCCGGACACTCTTTTTGCGGTTGACGTTTGCACATGGTTATGGTCCTGATGGCGGCCTGCTTCCTTCATGAAAGGGGAGAAATTGACCTCTCTGACGGCCCGTGGGAGGTGGGGAAAGCCAAAATGGTCACGTAAGTCACATGCCCTTCATGTTTTTCACCAGACATTCATATGAAATCAGCACTAAACTAAAAAAATGCAATAATTGAATCTGCAAAATCTGAAATTTGAAAAATTAAAAAGATATTAAAAATGTTTAAAATCTGAAGCGAGACATAATTATAAGGTTTTTAATAATAAAAAAGGTTGATTGTCTTAGATCAAATCTTTATCGCTGCTCCGGATGACGGTGCAATGGTGAGAAGAAAAAGCCGACAGAAGAGAAGGCGAAGAAGACCTTGCAAGCTTCCCAAATCGATAGAGAGAGGTTGGAAATCTCCGAGTTTCAGAACTTTCGACCAGATGAGATTTCCGTTGCAACCCCTCAGCCTCTCTCTCTCTCTCTCCTTCTTTCTCTTCTTCTTCCTCTCTTCCCCCGTCTCACTGTCTGCGTCGTTCTCAGACCGCCTATTCTCAGGACTAAATGTTAGAAACCCAAGAACAATGTCGCCCCTTTTAGCACCATCCGTTGGGTAGCTCAAGTGTGGAGCATACTTTTAGCACAGGCACCAGCATCCGTCTGGAAGCTGTCGATGCAGAACTATTGCGAGGCTCACCCGTCGGCACCAACATACTTTTAGTGCAAGAACCACTACGATGCAGAACTACTGCACAAGAATACTTTTAGTGCAGACACCTGCCCGTCGGCATCCACCTCTGCTCTCTGTTCTTCCTCTCATTTATTTTCTTCTCAGACAGAACTACTACGAGGCTCAGCCAAATTCTAAAAAAATGAAGGCCGTTATAATCGAAAAGAATATAGAGAGAAGTTCTCATGTGGCAAGGCGTCAAGAAGCGACTTTGCTGCATTTTTTTCGTATGACATGGGGTTTTTTCCGTGGGGTTCTGGAAGAGGAAGTGAGCGGCGGTGATCTTCTTCCTCTGCCCCCTTCCCCTCTCAGTTATCCCTCTCCACCTCTATAGATCAGTTGAAACCCTATTTTCGTTTGAAGAAATCCTTTTTTTTTTGTTGACGAGAATTGTAGGGGATGTAGCAGTGGTTGAAGAGAGGGATAAAAACGGGTGCTCACACGCGCCCAAACCCCCTGGTCAGATGACTTCTCCTCTCGTCCCCTGAAATGGCACCACCAATTACTCCCCCAAATCTATGCCACCAGCTTCGGCATCAAGATCACTAGCTTTAGAGTTCAACAATGGTGTGACTGCCTTTGGGGTCCAAAGAGTGTGTCTTCACCTGAGCATAGCCTCAAGTAAACCTGAAAACCAACACCCCCTACGTTTCAGACAACCAGCACCAGCGTCGGGGGTGAAGACAATGGTATTATTGTCATTTTATCAAAATATAACACTCACACGATGTGGCATGTGAGCAGATTACGACGGATTAGGACAAAACTCTAATGATAGGGGAGTAATTAGTCAATTATCAGAAGCAATAAAGGTAGTGCAAGATAATAGTGGGGTTAGTATAAGAAATTTACTCTAAAAGTAATTTATTAAATTCAAAATAATATTAAAAATATGAATATATTATAAAAATAAAAAATAATTTATTAAAATAATAAAAAGTTGAAATGCATATAAATTTATAAATTATTAAAAGTTAAAATAATAATGGAAATAGTAATAAAGTCCATAAGCAATGAAAAAATATTTAATAATTAGAAAAATAATATCTTAAACTATTAAAATATTTAATATTAATAAAAATTAAAATAATTAATATAAATAAAATATGTTCAATGGAGAAAAAAGATGAATACGGTGAACAACATAACTGCAACAACGATGAAGAGGGATTCTCAGTAGTCGTCAATACTCCCCCAAACTATTGCTGTTAAAGTTGAATGCGACGATTCCAGTTTTGCCTGCCCACGATTCCATGTCGTCTTCGCCGTTGAGAGTTGCAGCGGTGGGAGATTGTCGTTGTTGAGAGTTACAACGATGATCGAAAATGAAAAACAGAGGACGAAATCTGTGGGACCATAGAGGAAGAAGAAGAAGAAGAAGAAGAAGAAGAAGAAGAAGAAGAAGAAGAAGAAGAAGAAGAAGAAGAAGAAGAAGAATGAGGAGGAGAGAGAGAGAGAGAGAGAGAGAGAGGATGTCGAAGGAATCACTCGTCTCCGTTGGTTCACCGAAGGAGTCATTTGCTGCCACTAGTTTATTAGAGACACGCAAGCATGGCTTTAATTAAAGGGTATTTTTGACTTTTGGCCAAGTCTTAAACACATCTAAACATGTTTAGCGCCTAGCTTGGGTCTTATTATTTCAAATCTAAAAATAATTTTCAAATACACTTCCAAACACCTCTAGCATCTGAAAAACAACATTTTCAAACTTCAAAGGTCTGAAAAGTGTTATCAAACGCCACCTAACTTGTTAAAAAAAGAAAAATTTGCTATTGCTTTCAAGTTTTCTGTCATGGATCAATTACTAGAAAGTTTTTTTATTGGGGGTTTATTGTTTAGCTCACCTCATAAATCTTTATTGTTTGTAGTGAAACAGTGACAGGTGGGGGAATCCATCAAAATTCAAGGGGGATAATGAATCATAGGTGGAGTATTAGAATTATTGGTAAATAAAACATAAAAAACCAATAAATATTTATGAGGTGGAGTAAACCATAAATTTCTCTTTTTTTATTTTTTGAAAAAGGGGAAATTCCGAGTTAGTATCTTGTACTTTGGGCTTAGTTCCACTTTGGTCCCCAAACTTTAAAACGCAACAATTCAATACCCGAACTTTCAAAATGTGCCAATCCAGTACCTGTTGTTAACCAACCGTTAATCAGCCATTAAGTGGCATTTAAAAAGACACAAACGCCCTTCGAGTGTCACCTAATTCTCTTTATCAACCATCCAAACGTTGACAAAAAATGAACAGTCTGAAATCCTTGCCTCTTCTATTCAACAAAGTTGGGGTCACATCTTAGTGGGCATTCTAATGACCCCAACTTTCTTGAATAGAAGAGGCAAGGATTTCAGACTATTCATATTTTATCAATGCTTAGATGGTTGATAAAGAAAATTAGATGACACTCAAAGGGCATTTGTGTCTTTTAAAATACCACTTAACAGCTGGTTAACAACTTGATAAATAGTATGTACTTAATCAGCACATTTTCAAAGTTTGGGTACTGAATTGTTGCATTTTAAAGCTCAAGTACCAAAGTGGCACTTGACCCAAAGTACATGGTATTAATTGAGAATTTTTTCCCTTTGAAAAATTGACATTTTTCCAACATTTTAAATGCATTCTTTCTTTTGGAGCAAGAAAGCTGAGAATTTTATTAATAAAATGAAGAAAACATAGAGCAGAAGTTGGGTCCCTTTTTTTACTATTTTTTTTATTTTATAATCATTAGAGGGTCCCAACCTAATATTTTAAAGTTTAAATGTCTATAAATGTTTTTGTATCAGTGTATCCATGCATAATATAGATCTGAAACATAGCATATCATATCAATATTTTAATCCTTACTCAAAATCGAGATTTCACTAGAAAAACTTGTAGCCTGCATAACACTTCATTTAGACCCAAAAATTTGGGCAATAAGTCAGCAACTATTTCAAATTCATATTTTCTTAGCACTACTCTTAACTCTCCATCTTCATTCTAAGCCAATAAAATACTTCTTTACTATTGACCCAATTGTTTAGATGGTCATTCAGTGTTCTACTAATTAAGGGGGCATAGGTTCAAACCTGCGTGATGAACCAGAAGCCTAGATGGCCACTTAGTGTCCCTGTAATTAAAGGAGCATAGTATCAAACCTCCGTATCTATAGGCTCTTCATGGTAATGTGAAATGGACCTCATATGCACCCTATTCTTCCTCCACCCCTTAATCTCATGTCATGAGTAATATGTAATGCCCAAATAAAGATACTTGTTATGAATAATATTATTAAGCCATACAAGCACATTAAGGCTAATTACAATTTTTTTGAGTATATAATTTTTTCACATGTTGAAGCAGCTAAGCGTTTTTTTTTTTCCATTTTGATGTATTAAGGTTTTCATGAAAATATCAGTTATTGCCACTTAATGTTTCACAAAAAACCTACATCATGTTCTATCTTGAAGTCCATTTTAATTTTTCATTTTTTTTCCTTAAGGTTGTGTTTGATTTGAAAGAAAAAGGTAGAGAAAGGATATGAAGGTTAAGCAACAATAAGAAAACCATGTAAAATTAACAAAAATTCTATCTCATGCCAAAGAGGCATTTATCCAATTTGTAAATATGTCTATAGGATCTCCAATAGCCTGGAAAGTAGTTGCAAGTTCAGCTATTTACCCAACTCTCTCAAACCACATTTTGTCTCGAGGAGCTAAGAAGCATATGTGGTTTACAATAAGGGTGAGCAAATGGGTAGGTTCTACCCAAAACCGAATGGAACCGGTCTTGAACCACCCTACCCAATCTATCATAGGGTAGGGTAGGGTTTGGTTCCAAAAATTTGGAACCAACCCCCACCCAAGCTAGTTCCAGGGTCTAAGGGTTTACCCTACACAAACTGACGCGACGAACCAGCTTTGGTTGGCCTTGGTGGAACTTGCCTTGAAATAAACCCCAAAATACTTTTGAGGATGTGAAGATTTGAACCCAAGCACTCATTAATACGAATTAGGCCATGGTTTCACTTGACCATTGACTTACTTAAGTGATTTGTTCATTTGTTTTCATTTTAATATTTGAATGTGACATTAAGTAGTGTAAAAGGTAATATTTATAAAATTTAAATTTAAATTATAAGTTTTGAACCATATACTGATAATCTACATACTAAGTTATCCAATTTAATCAATAAAGATAAGTTTAAGTTTTAAACTATATATTATATTTATTAAAAATCAAGTTTTAAAGAAAATGCCATTTTTTAAGGGGGAGAGTAAAGAAAGCACAGGTTCCATGGGTAGACTCTAGAACCAACCCCAAAAATTACCAAGGCTAGAATTAACCCTATAACTGACCTTTACAGGGTAGATTCCGGTTCCAAAAACCTGGCCGACCCCTACAATGTAGGTTCGAGGTTTTGCCATGGAATTGAACTAAACCGGCACATGCTCATCCCTAGTAACCAACTAAGAGATGGCTCAATTGGTATATAAGCTTATTCGCTTTAGCATAAACGTGAATCTGAGTCCCACAACCACTAACTTTGGGAGGAGATTATTTTGTAATGTGTATCACCAAATACAAAAAAAAAAGGTACTATCGGTTTTTGTAATCCTTGAACCAAAACCAAACCAATTCCACCGGTTAATTAGTTATCACTTTTGGTTTTTAACCATTTAGTTCTTCAATTTCTTTTTATTTTTTGTATTTATAACATATATTACAAATATATATAATATTATGTTATATATGTATAGTAGTACATTATAAATACTATAAATATTATAATATATTATAAATAATATATATTCATATATATACCGATCATTTTGGTTAGCCACTAGTCTTTTCTAGGTTAACCAAAAACCGAATTGGTCCTTTGTTTTTTCAAAAATACCAAACTGATCAGTTTGATTGGCCACATTTTTTGGTTCAGTTTGTTTTTTTCTAGGTTAACAAAAAATCACTTGGTCCTTTGGTTTTTCAAAAATATCAAACCAATTGATTTGGTTAACTACATTTTTTGGTTCAATTTTTTCAGTTCAATTCAGTTTTTCAATTTTTATGAGCACCCCTAATTGATACCAACATAAAAGACTTTGATTGCATAGAAAACAAAAGAAATATAACTACCAAAATGTTGAAGTGATCAATACCATCAACATTGGTTGACCTACATTCTCACATTTGTTAGCCAAAGATTTTACCATTATACCAAGTAATATCCCTAAGGGGGCATTATTTTTCTGGATTTTGNGGGGGGGGAGTTGGTCAATGGGATTTTGATTCCCATTGACCAAGAAACCCATGTTCTTTTTTTCTGATTTATGTGGGGATCAGGGAAAGTTTATTTTCCTGGGTATCCAGGTAAGTGATATCCATCCCCTTTTAATATTGGATTTTTTATGGCTAAAATGGTCATTGCTTTATTTTACATGGGAAATAAAAGAACATGGGTAAATGCATTTACCCAGGTAAGTAACTTACCGAAAAACGAACGGAGCCTAAGTGATAAATATTATATGGTATAAAAAGGTCCTAACCATGACATAAAGTTCATAACCATCTTTTTTTTTTCTTTTGATTGATATCCCATTATCTAACATTGCTCCTGTCTATCTAGGATTTCTTTTTTGGTATTCGATGTTATGCACCATTAATAACTTCCCCCTAACCCCTTTTCCCCCAAAGTATTGGTTAAGGGATTTGATTCCACATCAACACTGGAACAAACCAGTTAACACACCAACGAGTCAACCCTTGATAGATTGGATTAAGATCAATTATAATCCAACCCAAGTTATTAAACCCCTAATCCTAACCTTGACCCAACTTCTTACTAAAATCTTTTCATGAACTCAAGCTTAACATATTAAGGTTAATCCATTGGAAATATTATATGTGTAAGGACATAGTTGTGATGATTTAGGAGTATTATATTAATGGTAAAAAACTTTGCCTTTGAACTCAATTGTTAATACATACATACATACATACATACACATTAATCTTATCCTAACTTGGCAACCCATACATACAAATACATTCTTACATTATAAGCATAAATGCATATTTATATGATATTTATACATATAAATATGAAAACATGTCAGGTTGAGATTGGGTAGAGTTGCCCAATACTTTAATCTAGTGGTGGCCACAAGTCGAGCTTTTTATGAGCTACTTGAGCCCAGGTCATAAAAAGCTCATTTTGGCTCGGTCTAAACTGAGCTTTGAGCCAAACTCAAGCATGATATGTAGGCTCATTTGCTAATTGAGCTTTTACATACATACATACATACATATAAAAAATAATATATATAAATAAAAAATATTATATATAATATTTTTATTTTTTATATATAATAATAACTAGCTTTTTATAATTCTTAATTTTTCATATATCAAATAAAAATATTTTTTATATGTATAATTTTTTATTTTTATAAAACATTTGGCTCACAGTCAAGATCGAATTTACAAGCTTTTGACTCGAGCCTAATTCAAGCTCAAGTCTCTAACTCGAATCGATCTCAAGCTCAACCTAGCCTCATAGTTTATTGGCAAGCCCAACTCAAATAACTAGATATTCGGCTCAAATTGGCTCAAATCTATCCTTACTTCAATCTTATTTATATTTGTCAACCCTACCCAACCCAACTTTTTCAAGTTGGATTCAAGCTAACTAAACCCTAATTACAAATTTACTTGGGAGAGGTATGCAACTTTAGTATAAAGTGGCCACTCTGAGACTTTTTTTTTTTTGGTACTGACCACTCTGAGACTAAAACCTACTTTTTCATGCTCATTTGTCCAAGAATTTACTACTATACCAAGCAATGGACTTGATTCTTAACCACTAACATTGGGTAGAAAATGCAAGTTAAACTTCATGTCTTCAACTAAACAAATCACTTCTATAATTGCCTGGATACATGAATACATGAATCTTGTCTCATCTTTCCACTCTACTAAGGGGCTATATCTAATTATAAAAATGCTAAGCACGAAAGTTTCATTCTTATACCCCTTACAAATCCATCGTATGCTTGCTAGTTGCATTAACCAAGAGATTGTTTTTGATATTCCACTCGTTGAATTTGGACCCAACAAATCGTCCAAAACTTCTCTTTCTACAAACTTTCAATGGATAGAAATTGTTGGGTGATAAATGGATTACCAAATCAAGAACACATGCTCCATAAATTAAAAATAGGTATATTTTTGGCATGATTAGGGTTGGAAAGGTCCAACTTGAGCATGACCCAATCCAATTTTATCTTTTTGTATGGGTAGAGCCTGAGTTTTTCAGGGCTTAAGGCTGAGCATGTGCCAAAAAACTCACACCTGAACTAAATGTGGGTTGGGCTTGGGTTGAGGCCTAGGTAGCTAATTCAAATAAATGCATACATGCTATGCATTTTATTTATACACCTATATAGGTATGTATATGTATATGTGCATTAGTTAATGATATTTGTGCATAGAGGTGCAACTTGGACGGGTTCAAGTTAATGTTTTGTCAAATTTTGAAGGGCCCTACTACTAAGTTGGGCCATAGAGGTGCACCCCTATTTATACATATTCTCAATCCATTCTACTCCTAAGTTGGGCCATAAGGCCCAATAAAAATGACTATGTCAATTACAAATTACCACCCTCGACCTTGGCAATAGTAACACAGCCCCCTATACTTCTATTTTTGACAAAGACCCCCTAAAATTTCAAATTCCCATACTCCCCCCCCCTAACTGGATTGAGAGAAGAAGTTAATTTATTAAAATACCCTTTTAGGATTCACATGAGTGAAAGGACAATATTTGAAAATAACAAAATGGCTAAGGCAAAGTAGGGTATCATTTGACGAATCTTTTTAGGAATATCTTGTGGAGGCCTATATGACCAAAAGATGTACAGAGCTTTTTTGGGGTTGGCCTTGTCTTTAAAGATCAAGACCATTTTTGTAAGTGGTTGGGTTTATCAAGCTTTTACAAAAGGCTATTTATTGTATGGAGTGACCCAAAAGATTCATTTGAAGTTCTTGAGTGTAGGCAATTTTGATCTTTTGGGGTCTTCGTAGGCATGTGTCTTTTGGTCTTCTCGGCTTTTTGTTACCAAATGGACAAGCATATCAAATGTTGTCTATATAATCTCTTTCTTTCCAACTTTGGGTGAGAAAGGAGAAGAAATAAACATAAGTAAAAGCTTCATACAAAACATGTATGCCCCATTCTTTCTTACTTAATTGGCTAAGTAGGTTTGCCTAGATAAGTGTTTTTCAATTAAAACTTGCTCGGGTAAGTGAGGCTCCATCGTTTTTGTGTGATAAGTTACCCAGGTAAAGAGAGAGGTGGGAGGGAGGGAGCATTATTGATGCACAAGTAAGTTGCTTACCCACCTTGTTGAGTAACTGATACCCTATGATATCTTCAATTATCGTGAAACTCAATATAGCAGCAAATGAATGCAGGGATCATGATCAATTTATCGATTAACCAATTTACCCCCACTAAATACCGACAAACAAACAAAGCCATAAAGGAAAGGAAAAAATGGTCCCACAAATTAAGAAAATGGTATTTTGGGGTTTAGAAATGTTTAATAAAGCTTTTGACAGTCACATAAGAATCTTTTATCAAAGTTAATTGACATTGAGAGTATATTAAAGAGGGCAAAGTACAAGATAGTATAATGTAGTTCACCTAAAAAATGTATTCAAGATCCAATCAACATGAGACCAAACCCAACTTGAGTTGTATCCAATGTCTAGTAAACTAGACTAGGCCAGCCGATTGAACCCCAATAATTGTATTTGCTAAAAATGCAATGAAAACTGGTGGATCAATCCCCATTTCATGGAACCACCCCATACCATTAAATAATTGAAATTTTAAAGCATGTTTGATAAGACTTAAACCCATGATATTTTATTTTCATATATTGCTTAATTACCACTAATCCATTTCTTTACTTGTGTTATTTAATATCTCTTTATATATATATATATATAACATATATTTTAAAGAAAATGTAAATTAAGAGACTTAAACATTTGTTTTAAAAATTAAGAAATTTGTCATCATCTACCATATTTAATTATATAAATATTATATAATATAATATCTACCATATAATATTTATATGATTCATAATATATATACATATATGTCATATCATCACAATTCAACCCCAGTTGAACATCTGACCATGAACCTTTCCCTTCTCTAATTTTATGCCCAGTCCAATTCTCTAAATATTGATTGTATTTGGTCAACCTCAAATTGAGTTTAAATTGATAAACTCAGGCTTGACCTCGAATTCGGCCAGGCCTGAGCTGAGGTTTGCATCTTAGGGTTGGACTTGGATACACTCCCAACCCGATCCAACATGCCCAAGTTGCAACTATAATGTTCTTTCATAGTACTAAGTTACGATCTGCAACGTGGCCATCCCTTTAGCCATGTTGAAACACAAGCTATTCATCCTTTGGCCATATGAATTTTTCACCACGTGCATCACGTGCATTTATAGACATATTTGGGTTAAGCCGAGACAGGGTAGATCCCGGTCCAAAACATACTTTATTTTGTCGAATGGTCCAAAACGCACATACACAAAAACTAAAGAAACTATCTATTAATCTATTATTAAGTAGAGGTGTAAAGTGGACTGGCTGGCCGGCACGGCCCACGGCCCAAATATGTGCAGGCCCGTGCTGTGCCTTGCCGTGCCGCGAGCCAGACTGGCCCGTGGGTCAAACCTTAGTTTAAGTCGGGTCATGGATTGGACCAAAGTTATTTTTATCTATTTATTTAAAATAATTGAAAATTTTTTAAATTTTAATTTTATATGAATTTTGATGTATACAATTGTTTTATATATACAATAATTAAATAAATTAATATAATAAAATTGAAAATAATTGTTTATTTTATTAATATATTATTATGTAATTATAATTTATATAATATATTATATTATATATAACATATATAATATATATAGTATATATGGGCCATGCCAACACACAGGCCGCGGGCGGCATAGCCCACAAACCTAAAACCCTAGGCCTAGCATGGCACGAACCATTATGCCGGGCTTGACATGACCCGCATGCCATCGTATTGGCCAGTCCAAAGTCAAGCCGGGCAGTGCCGAAACGCAGACGGCACGACACGATTTACACATTTAGGCTAATTCTCTTGTTTTCTTGTTAAAACATCTTAAATCGGTCCGGAAGGGGTAAAATAATTCCAAACTGGGCGTCACTGAGCAATATTGCTAATTGGTTCGGGTCGATCGGATTGAAGCAGACCCAGACCATTAACAACCCTAGTTTACATAGGAGGAGTGGATGACCCATCTCGACCGGATCCGATCGGTGACAAGAGCATCGCAAGTTTGCGACAGAAGCTCTCGGTCTTTGAAAAGGATATGCGAAGAACCAATTTTTGTGCTGTCTAGTCTGTATCTCCCTCTTTACTTCTATTCTCTCTCTCTCTCAAAGCTCAGCCAAAGCATCAGAATGATAAAGCGGCAATTCTACAAGCAAGAACACGCTGATAGGGATGTTTCTGATTCCTCGTCGTCTTCTTCAGACTCAGATTCAGACGTCAGAGCTCGGGAAGAAGAAGATGAAACAGAAGAAGAAATCGAAGCAGTTGCAGAAGAAAAAGAAGATGAGGATACTTATTCTCCATCTCCTGGTTCGTTTTCATACCTGTTCCTTTTCTGTTTCTACTTACATTTGAAATATGCTTTCTGTCATCTGATGCTCACATTAGTTGGGTTTCATTGTTTTTTGATATAATCATACATTTTCTTTGTTTTTCTTTTCATTTATATGGGACGGGTTTTGGTTAGTTTGGAGATTTTGGGGCTTCTGGTTTCCTTGTTGTTTGATATTGTATTCTAACTTGGTCAATCTGATGGTTCTTGGTGTTTTTCGGGATATTATTATTTACCATCTTGAAGTTTCTATTTTTCTGTCTGGTTGAGGTTTGTGTTCAAATAACCAATGTTCATTATGAAGTGAAAATGCTGTTAATCTATTTCGGTACTATTCTTATATGGGTTTATGATTTTTGTGTTGTTAAGGTTTATACAACTTCCATTGCCATTTGTTGTTATACTAAAATTTCCATTCTCTTTCTCTGTTTTAGTGGGTAACTTGGGATTATAATTTTAGTTAATTTTGTAGTTTCCTTTCTTATTTTCTGTATGTATTTCATGCTGTTTTCTTTCTTCAGTGTGTTCTTCAACATCAACATTTTTTTTGTAATGTAGGTTATCCAGAATACCCTCTTTTCACATTATAATTGTTTATTTATTCATATGTCTTCTTTCCTCTTTATCCTTAATAGGTTCTGGATACGTGAGTGAGGATAGCTCAGGGAATGATGTTAATGTTGACTCATCAGGTAGGCATTGGGTATCATAGTTGTATTGTTTCTGTTTCATGTACCTATGAGAATCGTATAACTGTTTTAAAGTGGAGATTTTTTATATAACTAGAGCCTAGCCACATGCCTCTGAAATTGTATCATGTCCATGCTTGAAATTTGAATGCAACAGAATTTTGATTGAAGATAGAAAACCTGATTATCATTCACTTATTTTTTGGGTGCTTTACAAGTGAATGTTGGAGCTTGCTACTGCATGGACTGTGTCACCAATCTAAGTTACCGGCTTTATCCATCTTATCTTTCATTGTACCAACAATGGTGCTGATTGCTACAGATGGTTACCATTGAAATGTGAAACATAAGGATATGATCTTTTTCTTTATTCTTGTTTCGCTTTTCTCCGTTATGAATATTCTATTCACACATATGGTACTGAAATAAATGAAATATATTCAGTTTCAGAGTGATTGACTGAGAATGCAAATAACAAATTGGCAATCACAAATCTAAAAGTATGGTTAATGCCTTTTGGTCTTGAAAGATATTATCAACTAAAGGTTTATCACTAGAAAACCCTTGATTAGTATGAGCCTAAATTTCCTTTTCTGGCAATAAGATGATCTGTCTTCTCTTTGGTGGCAAAATTCTGATGTGGGCAAAGGCATCTTCTTTTCTTGCTGTATAAAAGTGGTTAAGTGGCATATTTAAGACAAACATTATCAATCAATATAATTGCACATTATGAAAGCTACATCCTTTATATGGTTAGATTGCATTTACACAAGTCCTGTACAATGATTTAAAAGGCGTGCCTAGGCGCACAGGCGAGGCACATTTTAGGGTAGGTGCCTCACCCAGGTCATAGGTGCAGTACTTTTAAAAGGTGCACGCCTAGTGCGCCTAGGTGTGCACCTTGCGCCTTGGCCCAGGCATCTGAGAACCCCCTATTTGCTAATGTTGTTCATTCATTCATCTTAATAAAACATCTTCTTAAAAGGCAATTAAAATTATAAAATCATTATTTTTTGTGTGAGAATTAAGAATTTAAGACCCGAACATGGACTTGTTTGGGCTTGCCTTGAGGGGCGTGGCACAAAGGCGACTTTTAGAATCAGAAATGTAATATGTTTTACATCACATTAGCAACTTGAAGTAATGCAATTGAGGAAAAAGAGATTGTGGGCTTTACATGCTTGAAAATGTTTTATATGTTTCATTTTATTTTTAAATTTTCATTTGAATATGCTTTACATGTTATGTTTATGTATTTTAATTTTAGATAATAGGTTTTTTAAACCATTAATTTTAAAACTTATGTTTATATTTCCTATTAATATTATGTTTAATACTTTTATTTTTTGAATTTTTTTGGCATTTTTTAGCAATTTTTTGTATTTTTGCGCCTTGCTTTAAAAGGTGTGCTCCTCGCCTTGCGCCTCTCACCTCAGGTGCAAATTGGCCCTTGTGCCTTACGCTTTTAAAACACTGATCCTATATAAAAAAAAATTAAAAGAACAAAGAAGCCTAGGATTTTATAATGCTGCTTTTGAATCACAAAAGAAATGAAAATGGTGAAGAAATCCAGGACCAAATTGTTCAAGTTTCTGAATTTCACCTTTGACTCTGCAAAATCTTTTGATAGGCTTTGGGTCTGCCGTCTGCAAAGGTATCTGCAGAATCTGAAAATTCATGGGACTCACATTGTGTTTTTCACTTTTTTGCCGGGGTTGTAAATTTGCCATTTGGATACCCAATGAACAGTTAAGGCCTGAATTTCAACTTCATTAGTCTGGTCATCAAGCTTGAACATCTTCAAGATTAACAAATGCTCAGCCCAGGCACAGCCATTTACACTTTCTATTTTCTGTGTTTTTGGTTGGTTTCAAAATCTTGAAGAGGTACCATTTTGCTTCAGCTGTTTTTAGGGGAGATCCAAATTAGTTTCCATCCCCTTAATCCAAGTACATATTTCATGCTGAACATATATCGTATTGTTAAAATAAGGATATTAATTCATAAGAAAGCACAATAAGCATAAAGGTATATTCTGATAACAAGGACTAATTGGATTAATAAGAAGAAAAAAAATTGCTCCAAATCTTAGAACCAGTGAAATAATTTAACAAAGGCAATCGTGGGATAACAAGGTTATTAGCCCCAATATGGAGCAGCCCAGTTACAGCATTGCCACTTAGCTGAAGGGGAATGGCTAACAATGCTAGGAATACTATTTCTTTTCTCTCCTCCACTCTCAAAAGAACAAACGCCTGGGAAAAAATGCTCCTTCCCTTTCTTCCTAACACCCTAACAGAGCCAACCCAAAATCATTGTATCTCCTTCAAAGAGGTTATGGAGGAAGTGACGACAGAGCTTGTTGTGGCACTACTAACAGCATCGTAGGATAATAGAGAGGATGGTTGGCAATTAGAATGTTCATGTACCAAGTATTGTACAGGTGAGTGTAATATTCTGAGAGCTGTTTAATGGGAAGACTAACAAGCCAATGCCATGCAAAATAACTGAATGAGGCTGCTTATTTTTTTTTTTTTTATCAAATGACGGAGGATTAAAAGGTAAAATGGTAGAGGCAAGGGAACTAATAGAGAACAATTGACCCAAAGAGGAGGCTAGGGTGCATTGCAGGTAGGATGATTATAAAATAATGACCATGGACAGTGAGAAGTGAGATCTCTGAAAGAGCTCACAGGATTGAGAAGAAGACATCTAATCCAGATTTCCTCTTTCCTTTTGTGGCACTTTCTTTTAATAATTTGACCTTTATAAAAAGTGACTTGGATCTGCGGAAACTGGTTACAGAGGTATGCCATGTGGCACCAGGGCATTGAGTTGTCCAGGGAGAGGAGCAAACAGCCCTGTCACCCTATCATTACACTTTAACAAGTGCTGAACTTATGGATGGGTTGTTCAAATCGCCTAGTAAACCAACTAGAAACTTAGGTGCCATGCCTTGCTTGATTGGCCTAGGAACTTCGTTCTGAAGTTTAGTTGTCCAATAGGAACAATTGTTACCATTTACCAATCATAAAAAAAGAAATCAGGCGGGCGGAATCATGTGAGATATAGAGATAGAGGACCGCGAAGTTCGGATAACTCATTAGGTTAGTAACTGTTCATGCTACTACAAGGCTCAAATTGGCCCACATGTTGTATCGAGTAGGATTGAATATTGAAAGTGATCAGATGGTTTTCCTTAGAGTCAGAAGGAACATGGGATTCAACTGAATTGGCCCGTGCAAAGTGCAGTCTGTGCCGTGTTGGCCCGTGGGCCAAGCTAGGCCTTACTTCCCTCCCCTGGGATACTCTGGGGGGTCGGTCCAGCACGGTCCACTGCCCGAGTCCATGCGGGGGTTGGGCTGGTCCGCGGGCCAAGTCTTGGGCTGGGCCGGGCCAAGCCATGTTTTTTTAACAATTCTGAAAAAAAGTAATGAAAAAATTAATATAAATTAAAAAATAGACAAAAAATAAAACAGATCTTAAAATTTTGTTTTATATGAATTTTTATGTATACAATTGTTTATATATTCAATAATATGATAAAATTGAAAATAAAATTATATATTAATAAAATATTATATTATTATTATATATAATATATATAAATATATATGGGCCATGCCAGGCCTGCATGTGGGCCGTGGGCAGCATGGCCCACAGTTTGTCGTGCCGGGCCAGGCTGGGCCGGTTCAAAATCGCATCGGGCCGTGCCGGGCCGCAGGTGGCATGGCCCAATTTACACCTCTAATGATAACGAAACCTACTAGCTAGGATCTTGGCAAATTGGTTGAATTTCTTATTCAATTGGGTGCTCAAATTGGCTACCAGCATAGCAGAATTACTAGCAAGAGTCAGGGTCAACAGCATAGCAGAATCACTAGCAATTGACTTCCATCTTTCTGCAATAAAGTTTTTCTCCTCTTAATATAATATCTTATCATACTATGATAAAAAAAATGCTAGTGCTATGGCAAGCTTTAGCTGCTATGAATTCCATAGACAATAGAAATGGCAATAAAATGAACAAAACATTAGAAACGCACAGTGCTCCCATGGATCGTGCTTGAGCCATTCATAACAGCTACACTGGGAAGTTTACTGTAGAGCTAGAGTTCCTCTTTGGTTTTATGAAGGCTGTTGGAGACTTGTTTATTCTTGCACTAGATCTGGTATTATAGTAGGGCTTTAAAGTTCTTTCATGCAGTAGAAACAGTAATAAGTTAAATTGTGCAAATAGACCATATTCTTTTGATGGGTGCATATAGATCATATTTTGACAATAATAGTTAGCATATGTCTCTTGCATAGAGCTAATGAATTTACATGATATTCAACACTTTTGACATGAATCATCATTTTCCTATCCAATTTTTGTTCAAACTATTAATAATACAATATGATCGCATAAAGTGCATTTACTAATCAGCTGTACTATTTTGAACCTTGAAGTTTAGTTATTCTTATTTGAATTTCTGCTGCATTTTGCCACAGAGATAGAACTGTAGGGGTAGATAATTAGTCTCTGGCTGGACTTTTCATTATCTGAAAAACTGGTTTAGGTATAAGAGCAGCCACTCTTTGCAGAAAATGCGAAAGGTAAGGTCATATTCATTATTCAATCCACCCCTCTGGCCCTCCCAAGGCCCTGGATAGCCAGGACCAACGTTGGGTAATGGCCATTTTATAGGTAAGGTGTGCTGAATTTTTTTTCAGTACATTGCACACCCATGTGGAATTGTGGAGGTCAAATTCTCCTAGTGCTTGTCAACTTTTACATCCATGCATTTCATTTCTAATTCATTGAATTTGGCCTGGCAGTATGGCACTGTTGTCCCTATATGAATATATGTCATTCTCTTTCTGCTGTCAATCTTAATGGCCTTGTTGGGATACCCTTGACCACTTTCAGGGTGACAACCTTACGTATCTGATCCCTTTTTTTTTTTTTTGACACAGGTATTTACCTCTTTAGATGTCTAACTATGTTATGCAATGACCAGGTATTCTAATAAATGATGATGATGACAGTAGGGAATATGAGACACAAAATCTTGATGAGAGTAGATTATCTGGTAGAGGCAATGCAGAGAAAAAAGGTTCTACTCAAGCCAACTTTCCAGACTTTATCTTGAAATGCAAATCAGTCTTCAAGTGTAGGCTCTGCCCCAGAATTGTCTGTTTGAGTGAGGAAACTTTGAAGGCACACTTCAAATCAAAGGTAATATATCACTTTTGTGGGCATTTCTTTTCTATTAAAAATGAATAATTTAACAAGACACTTTATTTTTAAAATTTTTGTTCATGAAAATAGCATGAAATTAGACTTATTCATGGGCCGGGCTTGGGCTTGGCTTTTGCCAAAATTTCAATTGGCCCAGCCCGAAGCCCAACCCCGACACAGTGTAAAGTCAGGCCTGAAGCCCAGCCCATGAACAGGTCTACATGAAATACATTTGTATATCGATTTCTTATTGTTGCATGACACAAACATTGGAATCAGAATCTGACACATGTCCAAGAGTCTGACTCAGCAAGATGAGAAAACATGGCCAACTTCCCAGACACATCTATGGAAAAGTATATACTATTACAATAGTTCAGATTTTTAATTCTAACATTATATACAGGCAAAAAGGGGCCTAACATGTTGCCTTTGTTACCAAGTAACACTTGATATGAAAAATGGCATTCATCTTGTGCATTAGTTGTTCATTTATGTCAAACAGGCAAGTGGATAAAAAGGAACTGCCACATGGAAGCATCCTCAAGAATCTGTGGGGTGTCAGACTCTGACATGACCAACACATACATGTGATCCATTTAGAAAAGTCCTTGCAACACTAATTTCAGTATGTTGTCCAAATAAATTCCTATATGGTTTAGAGAAGAAGACTGCATGGAAAAGCAGTTATAATCCTCTGTTGGCATTTAGATTCTTAATGTTTCTTTTGTCACATTGTGATATTTCAAACCGTTGAATGGACCTATACCTATTCDAGAACAATTGGATGATGACAAAATTATCAAAGATTGGCATTCCTTATTTCTATTCAACAACGTAATGTTGCCCTCAGCTGGTGCATACTGGATGAATGAAAGATTGTTTCTTCCATTTTTCTTAGAAGAAATTGAAACCATCTTTCTTGTTTTGGTGACAAATGCACATATGCCAAGTAATGCATTTAACAAGGCACTAATCTGCCCTCCTACATGCCTATTACCTTTTTGATGAATACATGCCTATTACCTTGGATTATACCACTCATTTTTAAGGTTTCTGGTTTACATCCAAGTAAATATTCAATCTAGCATGTCTCATTCAGTAACAACTAAGTTTGTCTTGGATCACAACAGCTCTTTTTACTGCAAGCTATAGCTATTGCTCAATTCTAACCACTAGTTTTGGATGGACTTTATCCTTGCTTGAAACTAGTATATTTCCTTTATTTGCAATCAGCCAATCCTGCAACACCTTGATCTTTTGGCATTCTGCATGTGTATTTTACAAGAACTTTCCCTCAACTTTCCGTTTCTTTTATTTTCTATCAAACCAAATACAACCAAAGTATCCAAGTTTTAACAGGTTAAAGGAAACCTCTTTTTTTGTGTATGGCTGTACAGGTAGATAAGGTTACCCTTCTGGATATTGGTCACTGTTAGGCTCAAGTTTTAACTAGCCCCAATTGGAGGTTTTGTTGGATCATGCATGAAGTGATTCACTTTCTTCCTCTGCAAGGGATCTGTTAGGATGAACTTGACCTTAAATTAAGTCACTAGTCCTTTTTGAATTTGGAATGCCAGAAGATGGAGCAAGGGTCTTTCAAATTTCAGTGCTCAGTGCTGTATTCCATTAAAAAAATCTGAAACTGGTGTAGTCCATTCTTTTGAAGAGTTTTGAAGGCTTTTTTTTTTTGAATTTAAGTAGCTAATCTCCTCGCAACTTCAATGCAAGGGAAAAAATGGTTCATGTGAGTAAGGAGGAATGATATTTTACACAGCAACATCACAGCTAGGGGATTACCCCTGAAGATGTGATGTCTGATAAAAGTGATGTAAAGTCCATTGTTTGGTTCACTGAGGAACGATACTATCCCTGCGTAGTTCCTATGGCCAAGCTTTTCACCCTTTGACTTGAAGTGCAGGCTATTTGTGAATAAAAAAAAAAAAAGTAAAAGTAAAAAAGGTGCATTGTCAATCATAAAGCTGGAGTTATACTGGAAATTTCTACAATGCTATTCATTTAGAGCAAAAGAATTATGTTTATGCATTAAATACATGCCATCTATCACACATGGATAGAATTTGTTTATCTAGATGGGTTGCATCCTCTTCTTCCAGATGTTTGTTTGGCTACAACCATTGCTCATGTTACTTTTATTTTTTGCATATTTCATTGGATTTGCTTTAGAGGCATGCACGCTCTGAGAAGTTACTAAGTGAAGGGAGGTTGAAGCTTATGCTCAACAGTGATGGCGAAATTGAGGAAGAACAAGAGACCCATGCAGAGAGACATGCCAGAATTGTTGCTGTTGCAGAGGTTGGCATGATCTTAAATTAGCAGCATCACATTCATAAAATAAAAGGTGGTTACATGTGAATAAGCTCTTGTTTTGCTCATTTCTTTCAGGAGTTGTCTAATGCAAAGAAGAAAAACAGGGGGCGGCAGCGACAGAGGCAGAGGTTAAAAAGGAAGGTAATATAACACCCTTATTTGGAGATCACGTCTCTTTTAGACATTAGGTAGATTGATTTTATTTTAATCAATAATAGGCAGATTGATCCTTTTACACAAATTGCAGAAAACTGGGGATGGCTCTGATGAGGGGAAAAGAAAGCAATCAATAGAGAACCCAACTAATAAAAGGCACAAGGACAAAGATTGAAGGATATTATATTGTGCCCGGGAATGCAATGGTAATGCTATTTAATGGAGAATCAGTTTGTTGTTTCAATTGATCCAGATTGATCTGTGTCAGTTTTCTTCTTGTTTGCCAATGGTATGCACGGATGAAGTGATCAGTAAGAACGCAGTTTTTGTCTTTGTATGGCAAAGCGGGAATTGTACACTGCACATGTTTAGAAGTAATATCGTGAGGCTTTCTTATTTCATAATTTATTACCAAAAGATTTTCTTTCATTCTTTTGTTTTTGGTGCAGTTTTTTTTTTTTCCTGGTTCAAACGCCAAAGAAATGTATGCTGTCCACCTTAATTGCCGTCCAAACCGTTTGATGTCAATACAGAAATGCGAGTCTGAATGGATGGTTCAGTTTGGATGAGTAAAAATACAAATATGGACAGTGCATTATAAGGTTTAGAAATACAATATACAAGGTTTTGCACTTACATTCTTCTCAAACTGAGCCGAATCAGTTTGGAAGGAGCACAATTATAAATATATAGAGTGAAACATTGTATTTTGTATATATTTGTACTGTACATATTTGTATTTGTACTTGAAGAAGCAACATAACTTACAGTAACACCATGGACCTGTTCATTTTTTGGATTTTGAGAGGGAGAAATTGGTCAATGGGATTTTGTTCTCATTGACCAAGATATCCATGGTTTTTTTTTTCAGATTTATGGAAGATTCACGGAAAAATTATTTTTCTTGGTACCCATCTCCTAAGTGAGTAAGCAATTTTTTCATCTGGGAGAAAGTTGCCAATATTTGGATAGGACAAAATTGCTCCTTTCAATAATGGATTTTTATGGTTAAAACGGTTATTGTCTTATCTACTTGGAAAATAAAAGACCATAGGTAAGTATAAGTATTTCTCAGATAAGTGAATTTTTTTTATCGCTTCATGGGGTTACACAACAGGGGTAGCCCATCCCCTTTCCTTAATCACATATTTTTCTCTTTTTCTTCTGACACCAATATGAAGAATTACATGATGTAGTGACACCAGAATGCTGTTCTGTTACAGAATCAGATGAATTTGGTGGTAAGTTGCTTATATTTTTGGCTCAGATTAATCAGTAATGGACCAAACGCGCACGCAAATTTTAATGTTATTAGGATAATCAGGATAATTGGGTCTGATTGTACTGAAAACTATATTTATGTATCTAAATAATAATTAAAACTTGATAAACTAATCTTAATAAAAATGAAAGTAAAATTTTAAACTAGTTTATATTTTAATAAATCAAATATTTTTAACTAATATTATTTTATATATTATTTATTAAATTTACCATTTTAAATATAAAGTATGATAAAAATATAGGAAAATTAAGAAAACCTTATATGATAAATTAATCAGTTTGGTCTGAATAGGTTTGAGACAAGCAGGAATTGAAACTGATCCAATTATTAATTGAGATAAAATCATAGAACCAGATCAACATAATCAGTTCAGTTTGGGCAGTCGGGCAGAACAAATCCATTGGCAATCCTAAAAGAAGTATTCCTGTGCCAACCAAATATTAATTCAAGTTGGATTAATCCAATCCAAACTTGTATCGCACTTGTGATTATATATACTTGTATACTATGTACGCTGCAAGAGTGTTTATGTGAGGGGAGGAAAGAGGATGGTGATAAAAGGTAGCCCATTGTGAAATAATATAATGTTTGTAAGATTTTTATATATAATATGTTGTTTGAAGGGCTAGGGGTAGACAAAAAAGGATATTGGTAGTAGGGTTCATTTAGCCAATCGCATATAATTGCGATCAGATGTGTTTGATTGTAATATGATAGTATGTTTTGCTTATATGCTTAAAATGCATATTATATCTATTAATAAATCAATTCGGTTAAGGGTGACCCAAATTGGATCCATAGACTGAACATGGATCCACCCGTATCTGATTTATGGTCTATTAGTTAGTAATGTTGGTTTGAATGTCGTATTTTACTTTAGAGTCATATATTCAAGTTTCATTCAAAGTGATTTTCAATTTATTGTGTTCATGACATACAATATATCAGTCTTTTTTTAGTTCATTCTATTGGCAATATATAATATGTTGATCATTTAAGCTTAATTTATTAATGCTAATTTCCATCTAAATTCAATATAAATCCGATAAATAAGGTGTGATTCAAATCCTAATGTTAACGAATAAAATCTGGATCTGAGTATATCCAATCCAATGACCCAATTCAACCCATTGCCCAAATACCACAAATTGATGTCCAATTACCCACAAGGCCTTACCTACTCAGTTAACAGTGTAAGTACTCAAGCATGGACTCTGAGAAGAATTAGAGTAAGTTATTTTAATCATTCTTTCCATGAAAATATTTTTTTTGGGGAAAAAAAAAGCATTTGGTTGTAGTAACCTTTTCTCATTCTGCCCATTTACATCCAATTTTTTTCCATTCTAAAATTTTATTATTGAAAAGAATGAACAAAAATGAAAATTGAATAAAAAATGACCTTAATATTTCACTAAATTACATCATTAAAATTATGATTGCTAACATGATTTTAAAAACCGGACCGGCCCGGATGGTCAGACCAGTTGGCCTAGGAACCCGTCACGGCTCCGGGTCCAGTTTTGGACTTCAAAACCATCTGGGTGGGGTTTGGAATGGATGATCGGATCATTTGACCCAGGAACTAGAGGTCAAAGCGATTTCATTTCCGGGCCAGTTTATAAAACCATGATTGCTAACTCTACTAATCCACTGCACCATCCGGAATTCGGTAATGATCAGAGAAGTTCTGGTGGCTCTTCTATAGTATGCCAAGTTGCACCTCCGAAATTTGGTAACAGAATCAGAGCACCAGAATATTGGGCCGTTTTTTGAACAGAAGCAATTTGTTCCTGTTCCTCTAGGGCCGATCTGGGTCCAAAGCCTAAAGTGGGTCCAGTTCTTCTTTTCCCCAGTCCTCTCTATTTTGCAAATCTCTATCCAATAAACTAATCCATGCCAATAACAATCCACCTTCGATTCATAATTTCTTATTTATGAAGTCCAGTTCTTTAAGGGGTTCGCATGTTGATGTGGCATGGATGTAAGTTTAGAATATCTATGCAAATCCACTTTGATTCATATTAAGTCGATCTGTAATCTAACACTAGCTTTAGTTTCTATTTGTCGTGACACAAGTCCCTTTCTCATGAATTATGAATTCTCACGTCTATTCGACATGGATTAGGCGTTAATGAAACATTTTACAGTAATCTTTCATAGTAAAAAATTCAACTTTTGACAAATCCAATAACCATTTGGCACGTGGCATTTCAAACATTGGTAATCAACTGTTGGTCGTCCAGTATGCATTATTGCATTTATCATTTGTTTTTGTTATTTGGATTGCAACATTTAAATCCGCACCACCACGGTTAAGCGAATATCTTCCAAACTAATCTGTTTCAGAACTCAATTTCAACATTTCTCTTTGAATAATATAAAACCTACATTCCAGACCTTCAGTCGAGGCATCACCAAGTTGGCATCAAGGTTTTAAAAATTGAATTGGACAACGAACCGGTCAGAGGTCCAGTTATCAGATAGAACGGTCATATCATTTAAATATGCATATAATTATGTATATTATATATTTATTTACATTATTTAAAATTTATTATAAAAATAAAAAAACCAAAAAATGACAAACTGAACCAATAAATAACCAAACCAGTCAACCGGTTAACCAATTGGCTTTGATTTGGTTTCAATTACCAGTTTTCCAAAGTTCTCCAAAAACTGATAGTACCGGTTCAGTTCCAAAAAAATGCCCCACGGTTCGATTAACCGAACCGTGAGCACCCCTAGTATAAATGAAGGCAAGAGTGCAAGACCTTCATTCTCATTGCCTAACCAATGTGAAGACTTGGAAAAGCACTTATATTAGTGCTAAGCCCAGCCCATGATCACCCCTAGTTGGCATTCAAAACTCCAAATCTCAAGCTTTCTTTATTTAAACTTAGAAAAATATTATATCAATAAATCTAGTAGCAAACTGAGATTCGGTTTTCAAAGAAACTATGATTGTATGAAATTAGAGATTTAGAATTTAGGAAATCAAGAGATGGAAATTTAAAAAAAAAATGCATGTTAAAATGGCACTTTCATAAACCAATCACAGCTTATCATTTGGAAATACTATTGTTGCTAACACTCCTCAGTCCCCTCTTTTGGAAAATGTCAAGACAACATATATGAACATGCGTAAGGGGACAAGGGATCCATGTTGGTAAACTTCTACCAGGAGATTAAATAGTAAACTGTTTTATCAATGAATTACATTCAAAGAGAACCCATCGAAACACAAAAGTTTCACAAGATTGTCATCTGCATGAACAGTCGTAGCTAAATAAGGATTACCAGAAATAGCTTGAATCCAGTGAACCAAAATTCTGGGTAATTAACATGGTTGCCTTCTGAATATGATTCAGAATCCCAGCAAGCTGATTTTCACCTGCAATGATCATCACAATTGCCACCTTCCAAGAAAAAATTGAAGGCCTGAGATTGGCAAATGGCAAATTTGATTGGAAAACTAAGATTCTCACTTGTCAGATGAATGTTCTGGTGAAGGTGGTGGTTGTTCTCCATTCACATTTGTTTCAGAAGGATGATCAGGTGAATGAGCTGCCTGTCCTCCATTTTCATTAGTCTCTGGATGGAAATTGATGGGGAATTTTGTCACTCTGGGCTTGTCAGCCAAAATATTTCTCTGCACCCTATCTATCAGAACCTTCGGTGGAGGTTCCTCTCTTAGCTGCTCATCATCATAATCATTGTTAACATAGTAGCCCACTCTGACAAACTCTTGTCCTAGATAAGAGCATGTCAACAGAAGCACTGTTACTCCAATAATATCTTCCTCACGGATCTTTGATGGATCTGGAGGGTCCGCCTGGAAAAGAACCCATATTTGTTTCAATACATATGCAAAAGAAAAATATAAACTCAAATTTACGGATTTCTTTCAAGGAGTTATTGGAGATTGCCTGGAAAACAAAACGGTAGTTGCCAACATTGACAGGTCCAACAAGAACACTCTCTAAAAGTTGGTCATAAGTCTCATCCTCAGCAGATCCTACGTAAACAAGTTTCCATTCCAAGTCTGCACACAGATAAAACAGACAATAAATTGTTATATATAGCCGTGATATTAAACAGCATAATGCTAATAAGACCAACCAGAAAGCTGACTTAGAATTGGGTAATTATTATAGAGCAAACAGAATGCAATAGACAAATTTCCCAGAATATACAATTTTATTACAACTTAAAACTAAGTCATTAGCAAAAGAACAATTCATTAAAATTTAAAAACCATATGCTCCATAAAGAGTTTTCCCCAATGTTTGATTATGTACACTTTAAGATTAAATATATTTCAAAATTGTGGTCCTTAATAAAGTAGTAAACCCCATCTCTTAGGTTGCTGGCTTTGTGGTATCAAATTGCACATGGCATTAGAGGATTTCTAAAATGCAAACTAAAATTGCATACCAAAGCAAGTTCTTGGCCAATTAAAATTACACTAGAAAMCCTCAATTMCCAGCCATAAGTGTGACAGGTAATGGATCAGAACATCAACCAAAGGATGGCCCTAACACTTGAATTTGGACCCCTTTTGCAGGTAATGACTTTTTATGACCAAATTTAGTCATAAAAAGCCATTAATCTCCCTGGTTTGATAAGGGCAGCACAGTGCACAAGGCTCCTGCCAATGCAGGGTCTGGAGAGGAACAGATCTCCCTGATTTGATCAAACAATATAATAAATCCAGTCTCCAACTTTAAGTTGCAACATTTTCAAAATCAATAAAATCCCAAATAATATTGCAATTTTGCAACATAACATCCCTGTTATAAAATTGAGAAAGCAGAAGGGATTATGGTTTATACTATATATATGACTCAATCTTATCCAGTTAATGGTCCTTGGTGCCCATAAGTTCCTTTCTAGTTTCTACCAAAATCAAACAGAATTGCCTTGTATTAAATTATTTCCAATTATCACAAGGGCAGAAAACCCTAAAGCATATAAATACATGTCCAACTCTTAATCCTTGAGCAGTGACTTAATTCTACAAATTCATATAAGATATTGCATAGAGTACCTATAACATAATATATTATGAGCATAGTTTTCAAGGCGCCAAGGTGAAGCTAGGCAATAGGGGGCACCTTGTCACCCAGTCACCTTGGCAATTATATTTTTTTACATGAACCCTAGGTAATACCCTAGGTTTCATGACAACAAGCAACCAGCAACCATCTTCCATTGCAAATTATCTATAAACTTCATAAAAAAAGTATTGCACCTCTAAAAGTTAAATTCTTTTCTTGGGTGGCCACAAGGGAGAAGTGCCTTACAAAAGAAAGTGCTGCTAAGGGCTTTATTGTACCAGACTTGCTGTACCCGCTATGTGGCTTTGACACCAAATCCTCATATCACCTTTTCATTCACTGCAGGTTTTCAGCAATAGTATGGAATCACTTTATAAACTCAGTCCAATTAAACCGGTGCTTTCCACTTCCAAGGGCAGTGAAAGAACTCTTACAAGGATGCAGGTTTCTCAGGCATGTCCAAAAAATGGAAGATTTTTAGGCAGCTATGCAAATGCAGTATGGCTATTTGGATTCAAAGAAGTAGCAGGGTTTTAAAGCAGAAAGAAAAATCAGAGGCAGGGGTGATTAATTTTGTAGCAAAAGGAACTAAAGGGCTGGATGACTATATCTGATGTATTTTAAAATGATTTTTTTCTGCTACTTTTTTGAGAATGATATTTTGGGGGCTCTTAAATGTAATTATATCTGCACAGCATCTCATTGTACAGGATCATTGACCTTTTGATTTGATGCTAATACAATATACTTAACCTTTTCTCACAAAAAAAAATCATAAAAAAGTATAAGATTCATATTAAAACATAGAAAAGCAACATATCTATGAGAAGAAAAAGAACTAAGCAGTTTGACTATTTCAAGTCATATCCTTTTTAGTAAAAAAAAGTTCCTGATACCAAGGGCAAGAACTAAGCAGGACATCTTATGCCTCATGATCTTACCAGCATATCTAAATACCTTAGACAAAAAATAGCATCAGGCTATTAGTTATGTCATGATCGTTCAATGAAAGTTTTGCCCATAAATTTACTAGTTTTAATGTAAATTGTATTAATATCAAAAGATGTGTACAGCTACCAGAGTTGCTTCGTTTCAACATTTTTGCCCTTCAAGCAACTATTACATTAAATATCATTTTATTAATCATTTCTTCTCCTTAAAAATTGGTTTTGTAATTTTGTCTTCAAAGTGAGATATTAGATGCTATTATCTATATGCATTCGCAATTTATCAGCTTTTCAAATACGGGAAACTCCACCCTTTTTTTTGATAAGTTGGGAAACTCCATCCTTTTGCTTTATCTTTTATGGCAGATAACTATGACTCGGTGTAGAAATATTTTTTAATCTATAACTACAATCAAGGAAGATCTTATCAATGCTTTAGATGGGAGGAAATAAAAACTTCTGCTAAACATTAATAACAGGAATAGAATGAGATACAACCAGAATTTAACTGACAAAATGTAAAACCAAATGAGTTTTGTTGCAAAGAGCATTTATACAAATAGTCATTTGTAAAATGTCTCCGTATGGTGGATTATGGGTGCAAATGAAAGATCTTAGAGACAATGAGACAGTGAATGAGATAATGAAACTGATTACCAAAGCCTTAACCTCTCTAACAAGAAATTTAATGCACCATTTAAAGAATGAGATCGAAAGTAATAATCAAATTACATTTTATGCCATCACGTCAGAGAGGGATCAAATTCAAAAACAAGAGTATTTTAGTCAAGAAAAATGTTTTTCATGGTTGTATGCTTCAAAGGAAAAGACCAAATCAGTGCTTGTCCCCTAACTGGTGTGTCCTGTGTAAATTGAATGGTGAGACTGTTTTCAACCTTCTTATATCTTGCCCTTTTGTCAGTTTTATTTGGAATTGGTTTACTTYCCTTTTTGGGTGCAGGTGGTCCTCTCCTGACAGGGTGGAAGGCTTATTGAATCCTAATGGTATCAGTGGTAAGACAAGGAGGGGAAGGATTCTTTGGAGGTATACTAGAGCAGCAATACTTTGGACCGTCTGGGAGGAAAGAAACAATAGGATATTTGAAAGTAAAAAAAAAAATGCAAGGAAGCTTTAGTTGAAACAATAACATCGAGGGTGGCTCATTGGGTAAAAAGTTTGAAGCTGTTTTCAGCCTTTAAGGTTGAAGATTTCTTCAGGGTTTGGAAACTTATTGCTGCTTCATCATCTATGAGACGACAGTTTGTTGAGACTTGGTCCCCTCCAATAGACGATTGGAAGAAGCTAAACTTTGATGGGAGTTGTGTGGGTAACCCAGGCCCTTCAGTATTGGGGGGCCATTAGAAACGAAAATGGTTCCATCATTGCCCTGTACTCCGGTCCTGTGGAGGTAGGTGATGTGACAAGGGCAGAGTTTCTAGCTGCAGTATATGGGGTTGAGAAGGCTAAAGAGTTGGGGATCAATAGATTGATCATCGAGGGAGATTCAAAAACTATAATAAAATGGTTGCAGAAAGGGGAAGGGGTGACATGGCAGTTGAAGAATGATTTCAGAAGATTTAAATGGATGTAGGAACATGTCAATTCAGGTGGGATGGGTAAGGAGATCTGCCAACAGTTTGGCAGATAGCTTAGCAAAGCAAGGGGTTCAAAGAACATATATGTTTTGGGCACATTTGTAATTCTGTACTGGGTCATGTAACTTATTGTTGTATCCTAAAGTATTTTAATCAATAAAAGTTTCAAAGTTATTGATAAAAAAAATAATGTATATACAAATAAAAATGAAACTATATTACTAACCATTGCTTCTAAACACTTCCAATAACCTTTATGACATTTTAGAAGTAGAGATAAGTGCTTTGATATATTATGCATCCATTTGAATGAGTTACAAAACCCTAAGGAAGACCTTGCTATGTTTGGTCATTACCATCTTCATGTTAGATTGAATAATCAGAGAAAGCTACATTCTGTTCCTCATCAAAATAATAATGTATCATTTATAGTTAATGGGGTAAAAAAGTATAGCGAGCACTGTGTATGATACTGAAAGTTATTCTCAAATGATCTCTTTGATAGGGAAAAGGGTAAAATATATATTAACTACGATGTATGCATGGCATAGATGTTGTTCGAAAATGATTGTTATATATCAAATTTTACATTTTCACTCCCAGCACAAGATATTAGTTTACATTTTCCTTGCAGTCTCATGCCAAGCCCTTCATTCATGGCATGAAGGCAGTTCCATTGCCTATCCAAATAAAACAAAACATGGATGAGGGATATTGAGACTTCTCATTGATTCAACTAGAACAACTTACTACTTTTGAACGGTTTTCTTCTATTAATCAACACCTTATATCTATACAACTACCTGAAATATGAAGGAGCTTGTGGAATTTTTTGACTAAAATACCCCTATTTTTTAATTTAATCCCTTTCTAATTATAAGGGCAAAAAATGTATTTCGAGCTACTACTTGTCACTTCATTCAATTCCTTCTTATTAAGTCTTATATTTAACTATTCCCTCACATTAAATCCTAAATTTAAGGTTTTTACATCATCAAAAATTCTATTAATCAGATCTATATCCAATACTTAAACAATATAAGACCTTTTTTAAACTGACTTAAAAATGAAACTGTTCTTATGTCCAAGTGGCTGGTAAGCAATTCATCCAAGATGATCAAATGAGCAAAACTATGATATCATAATTAGATAATRAAAATTAAAAAAGGATGATAAAAACACAAAAAAAAATTATGAAAAATACCTAAATTTTGTAGAAACATTCGGGTACATTTAATATTTCATACACATCTAAATATAAACAATAATCATTTT
>NW_010729211.1:33538-80792 GCF_000365185.1 Nelumbo nucifera
CAATAGGTGACATGGATGAGTGCTGTAGGTGAATTCCTTGGGCTTACAGGTAATTTGTTAGATAGGCACAAGCACTAGTGACTAGGGAGCAACCTGAATAACTCATTTAGGTGGGAGCCTAGGACTGCATATGTCTTGGCTGATGCCTTAGCAAAGGCAGGGGCAAGTAGGGACTAGGGAGAGTTTTCAAGGATGCCCTTATATCTCTTGCTTACTATCCAACCTTTTGGGTAGTAGAGAGGTTTCTTATTATTGATTGCAATCAATTCTGTCATTTATTAAAACAGAAAAAAGAGGGTATAAAAAGGAAAACAATACATAACAAAAAAAAAAAAAACACAGAACAAGTAACGAGAGATTGGAATTCAAAAAAAAAAAAAATATATCCATCAAGGCCATTTCCAAATACCTGGTAAGATGGGCCAAAAGCTATACCAGTCAGCTTGACCTGGTCCTCCCTGGGTCTATTTTTAATCAACTCATCCTGCTTCACTTCAACTATTTCCGTAGGTACCCCATCCCTCCCTCTCTTTCCTGATATTCTTGCCGTGCTTTCAAACATCCCTGAATTCTCTGTTGCCGGAGTCACTGTGGAAGCTTCAGCCCAATTATCCCCATAATTTCCATAACCCCCATACTCTCCATAACTCCCATAATTTTGGTAGGCCTCATAATTCTCATTACTGGGAGCCCAGCTCGAGGTGTCAGCTCCTCCAGTTGCAAACTCCGACGGACCACCAACTGTTCCCACCATTGACGAGTACGACCCATCAACCCAATTGCCCTCGGAATGCCCTCCATTCTCAACAGTATTTGATTCATTTTCCGCTCTATGTACATCAGAATTCGATGTGGGTACATCTGCCTCAACGATTGATCTCCGACCAGAACCCAAAGAAGACGAAGCACCTGAGCCCAGGGAGTTCTTTGGAGCAGGAAGGTTGGATAAGAAGGATTTCAAAGAGGAGGTTTGCCCTGAAGAGACCGATTCTTTGGTGAGTTTTCTTTCGTTTTCCTCCTCGTCATCGTCTTCGTCCTGGGGTTTGAGCAAAGATAGGTTTATGGGAGGCTTGAATTGAACGACCCTTTTTCTATTGAGATCTGTGGACGAGATATTAGAGGCGGCCTGGGTAGTAGTCGATTGAAGAGACTTGGGAGGGGGAAGGGAAGAGAAACCAGAGGAGGATTTGGGTTGGGGAAGGGAAGAGAAGATAGATAAGGCCTTGGAGGCATTGCCGAGATGAGAGGGGGATTTGGGGGTAGAATCTTCTTCTGTGGTTGGGTGAAGAGACTTAGGAKGAGGAAGGGAAGAAAAACCAGAGGACTTAGGTTGGGGAAGGGAAGAAAAGATAGAAGAGGTCTTGGTGGCATTGCCAAGATGAGAAGGGAACTCGGAGGGGGAATGTTCTTTTGTGGTTGGGTGAAGAGACTTAGAAGGAGGAAGGGAAGAGAAACCAGAGGAGGATTGAGAGGATTTTGGTGGGGGAAGAGATGAAAGGAAAGAGGTCTTGGGGGGTTTATTAAAGTTAGAAGGAGATTTGGAGGGGGAATCCGATATCACCTGTTGTTGTTCATCTTCGCCTTCGTCGTCTGAAGAAGCATAGTTTGCTAATAAGGAGTCCATGACAAAAGAAATAGGGAGGGAGGAAGAAGACGAGAAGAGGGAGCTCCGGTGCTGGAGCCTAGAAGTAACAGATTGATTCGGCGTTCTTTCTCATCAAAAAAATCTGTTCGGCGTTTGACGTTTGTTTATAAAAAGAAGGGAAATTTTCAGATTAGTACCTGAATTTTGGGTAGTTTCAAGTTAGTATCCGAATTTTAAAACGTATCACTKTATTATCCAAATTTTTAAAAACTGTGTTGGTTTCCGCTGTTAATTAGAATATAAAAGGACATAAATGATCTTTGTGTGTCATCTAATTTTCTTTATCTACCATACACATAAATCTCACCAAATCATTAAAAACACTTGTATTAATTGGGGCTCTCGGTAGAATGTCCTTACTCCAAGGGAGCGTTCTTTTTTTGGATTTTGCAAAAAGGAAAAGTTGATCAATGGGATTTTGGTTCTCATTCACCAAGAATCTCATATTCATTTTTCATATTTATGTAGAGACTAAGGAAAGTTTATTTTTGTAAGTACCACTTACCCGGATATGTGATACCCATCTCTTAGGTAGATAAATAATTTTTCCACCTAGGAGAAAAAGTTGTTAATATTTGAATGGGACAAAATGACCMTTTTAATAATGAATTTTTATGATTAAAATGGTCATTACCTTATTTATTTGTGAAATAAAAGAACATGAATAAATTTATTTACTCCAACAAGAAAAACTTACCTAGATAATTTCATTTACATGGATAAATAACTTACCAAAAAACAAAAAGGCCTAAGAGTTGCAAATGAGATATAGAGAGTTAGAGGAGCTCCTATCCAAATTAAACCCCATGGTTGAAGAATTTGTTCYTCCTTCCCTCGTTAACCATGGATCAAGAGGTGGCCTTCATGCTAACGGTGCACAATAACACTGTAAATGGCAATGTCAACGGAAATACCAGTAGTCGATTCCTTTTGCTTCCTTTTTCTTTTATCTCTCCCTTTTGTGCATGTCTCTTTTACCCCATTCTACTTTTATTAAGTCTCATTGTCTTTAATTGGTTTCTCTTGGTTTAGAAAAAGAATAATTATAATCAAGGGAAAGGAGAATGAAATGAAGAACAAGTATGGCACAACGAAAATAAGTAATTAGGACTTAGGAGGACTTTACGTATTTGACATTGTTCAGCAGGTCAGCAACTACATTAGCTTCATGGGGTTTTCATTTTTCTTTCCTTTCCCGCCCCTTCGGTTTTTAGGTAGAATTTCCTTGTTTTCCTTTTCTATTAGCGTAAAATTTAAAAACCTCCTCTGAAGTTTTGACAATCATAAAAAACTTTTCCTTTATTTTCATTTTAATAAATACGTCCTCTGATTTTTTGAAAAACTCGACAAAAACCTTCCTCACCTTTCCAAACAGAAATCGTTAAACTGATGTARCAGTTTCTTCCAAATACCCTTTTAAGAACCGATAGAACCRAAATTAACCCTAGCTGGATCTAGCAAAAAAATCAACTGGATTGACGAGATTAACCCCCAACATGTAACCAATAGAATCGAAATATTCGAGTGATCGAGACGCGCTGTCGCTGTATATCGAGCACCCATCCGATAACACCACTAGCTTATAGAACATCTGGTACAGCCGGCTCGATGGCTGATGTATCGTCGTCACCACCGTTCTTCCGCCTCTTGCAAGCCCCTGCAATGTTGCCACGATACGCTGAGCGGTGGTGGAGTCGAGCCCCGACGTGGGTTCATCCAGCAACAACAGACTCGGGTTCACCAGCATCTCTTACTCGATACTGACCTGCTTGTATGTGATGCTACCGGAGAACTTCCTCGGCGTAGGTTAGCGTCTCCAGCACGKTGAGGTGGGGATACAGTACGTCATCTTGTGACACGAACCCGATCTTGCGCTTTATGGAGCCGGAGAAGGTCTGCCCATTGTAGGTGATGCTGTCGGAGAACTTCCCTGGAAGCCTACTTGCTAGGGCCGTCAAGATCTTGCGCTTTTCCCACTGCTAGATGGGCCGAGCATTGCTAGGAGGTTGCCCGGTCAGACAACCCCAGTAACGCCGTTGAGTATGGTGCGTTCAGCAGGCTTGGGTTCCGATGCAGAAAACCAACATCCGTCGGACTTCTTTAGATTTATACTGTAACTCACATCTTCAAACTACAAAGAATGAATGCATGTACGATGAAATTAAAATTCAACGATCCATATTTAACTTGAGAGCATGAAGAGCATAAGCTTCATCTGATTACCTTGAGTGTGATAGGGCGCAATGACCCAAATAGTAGTGAGCACTGGCCGCCCATGGCTGCCTGGAGCTGCCCAGGCATCTGATCATCCAAAGATGGGCTAACGTTACTGGACAAAGCAGGCAGCTCAGAGCATGGCATGCCCATGATATTGTCCGAGCTGCGGTTCACAACGGGGATATTATTGTTAGACCCATTAGTACTGATTCCAAGCTCTTGCTCACGGGGAAGCATCATCTTCTAGAGTAGTCTAGAAAGAAGGTTACCGAGAAAACAAATTAAATGGGTTTGGAAGACAAAGAGGAAGTAAGGTTCCAACCTTTATATATGCAAACAGACACAACAGGTATGAGGCCAAATGTCTTCTTTATTGTGAAAAAAAACGAAGACTTAACAAAAAAAAGTAAAAACACTCAAAAAACTAATCAGGTCGGCGCATGACCCGTCTGACAGTTCGGGTGAAGAAGACGACCTACGCGGGTCAGTGAGACCTATTTTCGAAAAGCCTGAATACGAAATGACGGGTCTAGCCGATCCGGTCTGTACAACCAAACCCGTGCATCATACGGGTCTAATCCGTGTATCACATAGGTTGCTTAAAAAAGGGTAGAATGGGTATTTGGAAGAAACTGCTACATCAATTTAATGTTTTCCGTCTGGAAGGGTGACGGAAGGGAGGTTTTTGTCAAATTTCCCAAAAGTTCAGAGGAGGTATTTATTAAAATGAAGAKGGGAGGTTTTTATGATTGTTAGAAATTTTAGGGGAGGTTTTTGTATTTTACCCTTTTTATTATTATATAATATAAATGTCTGTCGCTTAATACTTTGGGCCATAAAATTGAGTTGCAAAAGCAAGCATTTTAAACTTAGGGTACTAACATCAGGGACCAATTTGATAGTTTTTAAAAGTTTGGGCATTGCAATGACATGTTTTAAAGTTTGGGTACTAACTTGAAGCTACCTGAAGTTTAGAGTACTAATCTAGAATTTTCTCTAAACGATAATGTTAAGAAAAATGGGAAAGGGAAAATCAAGGTAAAGACCGATGAGAAGAGATAGGTAGCAAAAGATTAGTTAGTAAACAATATAAATATATTAAGTTGAAATATGTATGAGGATGAGAGAAATGGAATCTAACACTATTTTTTGCCTTTTTTCATAGAAATTACAAGAATGCCGCTATTTCCTACCAATTCTCTATCTCTCTTGCTTTTTTTTCTTTCAAATTACAAGAATGCCACTCTCTTTCCTATCAACTCTCTCTTTTTTACAAATTACAAGAATAACATCTTTCTCCTTATAAATTACAAGAATGCCACTCTCTCTCCAATTGAGGGAGACCTCAGCTCGGCAACTTGACTACTAGGGAACCTGCAATCAAAGGTAGTTGAGTTTGAGCCGAGCCGAGCTCGAACTTCTAAGCTCAAGCTTAAGTCTCTAATTCGAATCGATCTCGAGCTAGATGACACCTCGACCACTGAGGGAGACTTCGGCTCGGCACCTCGGTCATTGAGGGAGATCTCGGCTCAGCACATCGATAACTGAGGGAGACCTCAGCTCGGCACCTTGTCAACTAAGGGAGACCTTAGCTCAACACCTCGCCTGTTAGGGAAAACTCAACTCAACACTTCAATAGATGAGGGAGACCTCGGTTTGGCACCTCGGCTACTTGAGAGACCTGCAATCAAAGGTAACTGAGCTTGAACTTCTGAGCTTTTGACTTAAGCCAAGCTCGAGCTCAAGTTCAAGTCTCTAATTCGAATCGATCTCGAGCTTGATATTTTATGAGCGAGCCCCTACAATGCAGGGCCCCCTCCGCTAGTTAGTATATTGAATCAGAATGATGCAAGTAATAGATTGAGGAAGACAAGTTAATCCAATAATAAAAAAAGAACAAAATAATAAACGAAAGGGCAAATTTCTTAAAGTACCCATATGTTTAGCTAATTGAGTAGCGCACCCTTACTCTTTACATATTGTCTTAAAGTACCCTTAAGCTTTTGATAATTGTCTAAAACCTCCATTGCCATTAACTTTTCATCACACTCCGTTCACATGTGACATCACACAACTGATTTATTTTTTAAAAATCCTAGAATATCCTTTTATGGTTCCACTCCATCTTAATCTTCATCTCCGTCTTCGTCTTCACCTCAGTCTCCATCTCCGCCTCCATCTTCTTCTCCACCTCTATCTCCATCTCTGACTCCGTCTTCACCACTGTCTCTGTCTCTGACTTCATATCTGCCTTCGTCTCCATCTTCAACTCCGACTTTGTTTCTCCTACCATGCTCTCTATTTCTGGGCAAAAAGTGCTTAGAATGCTGCTTGGTTCGTTAACACCCCCAATGCCGTTGTGTTGCCAACCGGTGGAAGAGGGGACAAAGAGGAACTAACTAAAGAAAACATTAATGATCCTTCGTTCTCCATTGGAACCATAAGCCTTAGCATGACGGTGATTGGGGTATTCAAGAGTGGTGAGCAATCACATTTAGGAGCAAAGACTCCTAAAGCATGAAATTATCAACTGGGTTTGGACCCTTGATGCTTTAAGCAGCTGTCACACGAATCAAATATGGTTTTTTAAGGATCAAATCTAGTACTTTTCTGATACCCATTTTCTAAAGGTAGTGTTTTGGTTCAAAAATGAATATTTTGTTTTTTGATAACCTATCTGCAAGCATCTGAATCAATGAAAAAAATGGTTTTGGGTGCCTTGGAAACCTAAAGGAGTCCTCGTGTGCAAGCTTCATATCCAACTCACCTACCAATCCTTATCAACTCTCTACAGTTCTTTATCAACAACAAATTTCATACGACCCAAAGCTTCATTCCCACCTAAGAAACAATGATTTTGATCTCTCTCACGAATTTTTCCTTCAGGCTGGTGGAGGTATTTTAGATGTGAATGGAGAAACTAAACCAGAAGAGTGAAAGCAAGGAGTTGGGAGAAGGAGAGAGACAAAAATGGTGGAATTGTAACAGTAGGGGTTGGTGGCTACTCTAGTTCAATTTCAACAATGATTGTTGAGAAAGAATAAGGGGTGGTTGAGATTGAAAGAGTGTATGAGGGTAAATTTGAGTACAAGAAAATTTGAGGCAAGTTTTAGTGGTTTTTATGCATTAAAATCACATAGATGGGTTTTATTTTGAAAATTTGAGGAATAGTGCTTAACAACAATGTCAATTGTCAAAAATAGTAGTACTTTAAGACAATATGTAAACAGTAAGGATAGAGTTAGTCAATTAGCTAAACCATAAGGGTAGTTTAAGAAATTTGCCCAGAAAAATATGAATAAACAAATTGGGTAAAGGGGAGAAGTGGGATGGCTAGACTAGGGGCCTATTCGTTTGCTCTAAAGTCTAACATCTGAAAGTGCAATAATTACATTAAGAGGTATGTATATTGGTATTAGTGAACTTTTCTTTTCTTTAAACTTTGAATGTAAAGAATGTTGTTCTGAGTTCTAAAAATTATCAAATATCCATTTTAACCCCATATGTGAGAGTTTTTGTTCATCTTTTTGGGGGTATCATTGAAAAATAAAAAGTTGTATAATTACACTTTAAGAGATAAGAGATAAGAGATAAGAGGAAACAAACAACTATTTTTCTCTTAAAGTTAAAAAATTCCTCTTAAGATATAAGTGGTAAGAGGAAATGACCAGGCCCTAGGACTCATTTAGGTAACAAGGGAGGAGAACAAGCTATTGAAAGGGATATAGCAATAAAAATAAAATAATAAAAAACATAAAAATATAAAAATATAAAAAAAAAAGAAAAAATGATAATTCTATAAAGCAAATAAAATCAAATAGGGTTTCATAAGAAAATAACACAAATAATCGATAAGATTAATATGTTTATAGTTAACTAAAGAATAGTTAGCTTGTGTTTGCTTATTTGGGATGCCATGTGGGACCCGCCTATCAGACCGAGGAAAGGGGTGCCTAACCCGTTGCCTCTCCCACTTGAGTCTTAATTACTTGGACTAGTGTAGTCAATGCTCGGGCTTTGGAGTCATTATAAATGCGAAACGATTTTTTATGCCATTCCTGGAGGTCCCATCACCTCTATTTCCTTAATTGATGAGTTGTGACTCCAAATCAGCAAGTGAGTCATTTCCCAATGTTCACAAGGAACTACTATTGAGAAAGTCTTTGATGATTGTAATAGACTTGCATTGTCTTGTTTTGTTATTGGTAAGAAATCCTTGGCACTAGTGAGGTCCACGGCCAAGGATCAAAATGTGATTGAGGTTGGCTATAATGCTAAAAAGGGAGTTCCTATTAATGATGTCTCTACAACACTGGCGGTGACTAAAACTAATGTGGTGAAGGTTGTGGTGCCTGTGATGATCGAGATAGGGGATTTTATTATTAAGTCAGTTGTTATTGGCGATGGTACTCTTCTGTTATCCTTTGTTTTGGTTACTCTTGGGTCTACGACACCAGTAGGGTCTTCAGCCATAGATCAAGGAATGAATGATGTTAATGATTCTATGGGTAAGATCTTTAGATGTTCGTAAGGAATCTATGGCACCAGTGGAGTTTGCAGCCATAGATATAAATTCAAGTGGTGTTGAAGATATGGAAGACATTGAGCAGGGTGATGTTAATGCTATCGTGATTGTAAATGCTAACTGATGATGCGCGATTTGGCAGCTCTCACATGGTAGATGACTTGGACACCGAATCAGAAGTTTCCTTTGTCGGTCCGAGCTATGTGATTCTGCAAGAGGGAGTTAGAGTGCCCGGGTTGCTTTTACCTGGGGTGGGCACTTTGATGCTTAAGTCAACGAAGAGTTCTTTCAGATTCTTAAGAGATTAGAGAGTGTGAAAGCTTAACCGTGCATACTTTTATATAGGTGTAAGTAGTTTGAGACATCTTGTAATGAGTCCCTGGCTCTCGTAGAACCATTTCCATTAAGCTAGGGGGAGTAATGACACCGGTTATGTAATCTATGCAGAGGGCTAAGGTCCACCTAATTGATTCTGATGCGGGTAGGTCGGCCTAACGATCGACTCATTAATATTCTGGAGAACTCAGTCTAGAAACGGGTCTATGTGACAAGTCACCGAGCATGCCATGTAGGTTGCCAATAGTACATTTCTTAGCTCGTTCGGTCCCTGAGGTAGGTCGCTCCTTGCTCGGAGCTCCTTCAGGTCAACCAGGCTGAGGTACCTTAGGTCAGCCCTGGTGAGGAGCTACTAGTTGACTTGCCGAGGTGATCTGCTTACTCAATGCCGAGCTGTCACTTTGAAGCCACGTGTCATGATGCAATTCGAAGGACTAAATTACCCTTCATCAATTTCCTCCCACTCCCAAGCCAATGTCAACTTGGTGAAGTAGCTTTCAATATGGTAAATGGTTCGACTAGTTTGTAAGTTGCTTGGCTCGCCCATTTGATCCAACTCGAGAATATGCAGGACCATGGCAAAATTCGAATTTCAAAATTTTGAAAGGGGCTCGCTAGATGGGCATGCAAACTTCAAAATTCAAATAGTCCACGCATGGTTCCGCCTTCTCAACCGTCGATTCGTTGGTGGCACACCTCAGTCGTCGATTTTTTCTTCCTAGCAAACTATAAATAAGGGGTCCCCACTGGGGTCCCACTCGCATTGTTTTGAAGCTTTCATTGACGGAGAAAGTGATTGGTTTGGAGGAGAGCTCTATCAGAGAATCGTCGTTCGCTTGCCCGTCAAAGACTGCTTATCGCCAAAGTCGGCCTTTTGTTCCCCAACAACTGGTGAGTCATTTCCCTTGTAGCAATGTATTTTGGTCCTTCTGAGGGTAGGTCTTTAAATTTTAGATGGGTGAGAGGGGAAGCCTCGTCACAAGATCAAGGGGTTTCCAGGCCGAGACGTCGACATCTCAAGCAGATCGTCAATGTTTCTATTTTGTACAGGTGGGGTTCTAGATCGCCGGCCTGATCTTGAACTCCGATGAGGAGACTTTCTCTTTCTTCTCAGTGACTTGCTTCACCTTTTGCGGGGTGACCAGCTTCACCTTTTGCGGGGTGAACAACTTCTCTTTGGCGACTTACTCCTTCACCGTTGCTTGTTGCTTGTTGCTTCTTCTGCTTGCTTCCTTTTCCCGGATAGCTCTAACTGGGATCCCAGTGCTTCTTCCGCCTTGGTGAAATTGTCTGCTTTGGTGAGTAACTTCTCCATAGAGGTCGGAGGGTTCAGCTTGATCTCCCAACGCAAGTCAGGGTGACGAACACCATTTACTACTACGATGAGCTGTACCACTGTGTCGAGGTTAGTAATTTGGAGACGTTCCAGGCTAAACCTTTTGATATATTCGCAAAGCGTCTCGTTTGGTCATTGTACGACGTTCAGTAGGCAGGTTGCATATTTAGAACATCTTTTGTTGGTGGTGAAGTGAGTAATGAATAGATTGACGATCTGATCCCAACTTTTTATGGAGTTAGGGGCCAATCCTGAATACCATAGTTGAGCTGTGTCCCGGAGGGTTATTGGGAAAGCCATGCATAAACTTGCATCATTGGCCACGTGGAGTTGCATTAAGGCCTGGAGCTGTCAACATGGTCCACAAGGTTTGTTGTTCCGTTATAGGACTCGAGGCTAGGGGCCCTGAAGTCTTTGGACCAAGGAGCTGTGAGTATCTCGAAGGCCAGTGGAGAGGTGCGAGATATAGGCCGCCCAGATGAGGTGCTTGCCTGGCTGGTGTCCTTGCTTTCAGTCTTCTTGTCCATCTCACTTACAGACGGAGTGAGCTAACTTTTCTTCGAGGCGTGGTGAGTACATCTATGGTGCCTCCTTTTTTATCCTTCGAACGAAGTGGCGGCTTCAATTCCAATGGGTGCGGTTGCTCGGCTTTCTACTAGGGGCTGGTTTAGGTTTTGGTTAGGTACCTGGTTAGGAATCTAACTAGGAACCCAAGCAGGAGTTGGGTTAAGGTTCAGTCTGGCATTATGTCACTGTTGTTGTGTTCACTGGTTCTGTTGCTGAGCCTACTGTTATTGCCCCCTATTAGGGTGGCAAACTTATCTTCCCAAGCCCTCCTTTGGAAACTCATCCCTGGATGGATTGGACCAAGTCAAATAACTAGCACACATCAACCCTAGTAGGAGCCGAGGAGGGATTGACCGCAAGAGGAGGCGTGTTCACCTGAGATGGTGGAAAGGTCGAGTTCAGGATAGGAGGGACACYTGGTGAAGTCGGAGGTACATTGATTTGTCCTATCATCACTAAAGGAACTTTTGGGATTAGTTTGAGCTGCTCGTGTCCTCCAATAACCTGGTTATTGTTATTGTTGTTGGTTGGTTGGTTTCTTGAAGAAGCCATGGATACTGTTATGAAAACGCTTAGAGGTGAGAACTTGGCTTTTTGTAGCGTATTTTCCGTAGACAGTGCCAATTGATGGTGCACGATCTGGCGGCTCTCACATGGCAGATGACTCGAATGTCGATTCGGAAGTTTCCTCTGTCGGTGGGCGAGCTAAGTCTGGCCGAGCTATGTGATTCTGCAAGAGAGAGGGTTAGAGTGCCCAGGGTGGGAACTCCGATGCTTAAGCCAATGAAGATTTCTTTGAAATTCTTAAGAGATTAGAGAGCGCAAGAACTTAATCACACGTACCTCTTGAAGTGGAAATGAGTCCTTTATATAGGTGTGAGCTGTCTGAGACCTCCTATAACGGGTCCCTGACTCTTATAGAGTTGTTTCTATTAAGTCGGGGGGAGTAATGACGCCAGTTGCATAATCTACACAGAGGGCTAAGATCCATCCAATTGATTCTGACGTGCGTGATGCGGGTAGGTCGGCTTAACAGTCGACTCATTAATATTCCGGAGAACTCGGTTTGGCAATAGTACCTTTCTTAGCTTGATCGGTCCTTGAGGTAGGTCACTCCTTGCTCGGAGGTCCTTCAGGTCAGCCAGGCCAAGGTACCTTAGGTCGGCCCTGGCGAGGAGCTACTAGCCGACCTGTCGAGGTACCTTAGGTCGGCCCTGGCGAGGTACCTTAGGTCGGTCCTTCAGGTCACTCCTTGTTTTATATTTATGTTGTCATATGTTTTAAATAATTGTTTTGTGGAAATTTATATATTTCTTAATTGCTTGTGGTTAATTACCGCGATTAGTGCTTTCTTCCATGATTTTTGTATATATGTTTCATGTTAATGTCACAGAGGGGTAATGCCTTCGAGGTTTATTGCAAAAGTTATGCAATGCCACAAAGGGGTAGTGCCCTCGAGGTTTATCAGTGGTATGTGGGTTTCACTACTTAACGTTCCTTTCCATGGTGGGGTACATGTTGCCCTACGCTTAGGTGAGAGGATAGAGAGGAATCAGAAGAAGGGTTCTTGTCATCGCCACTTTACTCTTCGTCTCAATGTTGAAGATGATGAATAGTTCACATGAAGGGTATTTTAGGAATTTTAAAAAATACCAGTCTCGTGATGTCACATGTGAACATAGTGTGGCAGAAAGTTGATGCAATGGAGGTTTTAGACAATTGTTAGAAACAGTAGGGGTACTTTAAGACAATATATAAACGATAAGGGTAGAGTTAGTCAATTAGCTAAACCATAAGGGTAGTTTAAGAAAATTGCCCTTATTGTAATAGTTGTGTGACTGAATTTGTGGATGCTAATGAAAGATATATTCATATTATTTTCTCATGTAAAATTTTGTGTAACTATATTTAATTAATGTGTAAGGGAAGGAAATGTGATAACCATGAATGATAAAAGATGACCATTAGTATTTTATTTTTATTAATAAAATGTATACAATGTATTATATAGTTGTCAGCACCCAATTTTTGCTTGATTTGCCGCTTAAACCCCCAATTTACCCCGAACACCCGATCAGACGATTTCGATCTCTCTAAAGCACCTAAAAACCCAAATAGCCCAAATTTCAACCCAAAAGCCCCTAGATCAGACACAACCATTAAACCTCAGACATAATCCGATGGCCCCGATGAACCTCCATTTACACTTTGACCCTTAGATAAAACACAACCATTAAACCCCAGTCATCCTAAAATACCTACCCATGAAATTTCAATCCATGGTTCCTCTATTTACCCCTCTATCAATCCAAGATTCCATTTCGAGCCTTCCACCCTCTGTAGGTGAGTATTTGATATCTTATTTCTTCCAACCTTCCACCCTTTTATTATAGTCTCCCTATCAGCCTTTATGATCATTCTACAAAACACATCTGCTACTAGAGTAAAGAGAAAGGTGAAAGAGAATCACTTTGCCTCAATCCCCAACGAGCTAGAAAGAAATCTCTAACAATCCCATTAACTAAAATGGAATAGTGACAAGATTTAATACAACCAAAGATCCATTTGCACCATCTATCCCCAAACCCACAATTTTTCGTCACCTCGATAAGGAAGGTCCAGTCCACCATATCATAAGTTTTCTCTAAGTCCAAATTGCACGTGAAACCTTTTCTCCTTGATCTTTTCAAATCATCTACACATTCATTAGCAACTAGAATCAGATCAGCTATCTACCTCCCTTGAATGAAAGCCTCTTGATTTTGAGTGATTATAGCTAGGAGAACTAATATTAATCTTAAAGACAGAACCTTGGCTAAGACCTTGTAAATGTTGGTTATAGGGTTGATTGGTCTAAAGTCCTTTGAGTGACTAGCATCAACTCTCTTTGGAATAAGAGCTAGAAAAGTTGCATTCACCCATGGGCTAATTCTATGCTTCTCTACAAATTCCTTATAAACCTCGATCAAATCATCTCTCACAATTTTCCAACAATCTTGGTAAAAGGCCACTATTGATACTTGGCCTTACATTCATGCACAAAATGGTCATGTTGAGAGACAAAATCAACAAATAGGGCAACATGGCCCGACCATTTTTACTTAATGTGATCATTTCTAGTATCTTGGTCCAATAATTCATAACAAGAATTAGAGTAGGTTAGGCAAAATGGAGTGGTTCATCTAGACTTTTGTGTGATAGGAGAAATTATCCCCTCGGCTAATAGTTTTGCCCATCCTATGTCTTATTCCACAAAGCTTTATTAGATAATAAAGGGAAATTATTGGATTTGATAATAATGAGAACATTATTATCAATAGTGGAATAAGACAAAGAGAGTAAATTAAACTTCACATTAGCCATAAGGGTGTAAGTTGGGTGGGCTAGACTGGATTTATGGTCAACTCAGACCCAACCCTAAGATTTGGACCTAGGGCTCGAGTTCGAAGTCAAGCTTGATCTTCCCATCCTGAGCCTAACTTGCATTATAATTTGTTGTACTCGGGTTAGGCTTGTGCCTGGGCTGATCTTAGGTTGGTCAATGACCCACTCTAAAATTATACATGTGTGTATGCATTTATACAATCTATAAAGTGTGCACATGCTTTGCATGTGGCAATTCTAGATGGTGATAATTATAGTAATAATATATCCAAAATTTTCTATAAACTTTATTTATTTTTATTTGTTGTTTTTATCTTTATTTGTTTTTTTATTATTAATTAGATGCTAAAATTATACATGTGTGTATGCATTTATACAAACTAGTAAGTGTGCACATGCTTTGCATGTGTCAATTCTAGATGATGATATTATAGTAATAAAATATCCAAAATTTTCTATAAACTTTATGTATTTTTTATTTTTTGTTTTTTATTACATAAGCACCTCATCCAAATATGTGATAATAAGATCGAATTGTGAAGTTTCAAGTATCATTAACATGCCTACCTACTTGGCTAGACTTTTCTTTTTGTAGTGTTTTATCTTTTTGGTGTATCTTTTTTCTTTTGTTCATTTATAAAAAAAATGTAAGATTTAAATAGAGGGAATTGAATGAGGCAAAAAGTAGTAGTTCAATTTATGATTTAAACCTTACAATTAAAAAGAAACTAAATTAAAAAAATAGTATTTTTGTCATTGCTTTAAAAACTAGACCAGACCAAATAGTCAAACCATTTTGGCCTAGGAACCGATCAAGTCACCCTTTCTATTTTGGCCTTGAACAGCTATTTTATAAAAAAAAAATATTGAAATGGTTAGAGAACCAAAGATCCGAATGATTTAATCATTAAAATGTTCGACTCGGTTAACGGTTCTTGAATTGCTTTCAAACTAATTCCAATTTTTTATTTATTTTAAAATAGAACTTAAAAAATGAAAAAAAATGAAAAAAAACTTTCATATCTCATAATCTTGTTCAATTATTTCCGATGGCCAAAATTAGGTAGGGTTTTTAGTTTTTCCATTTTGATTATGCGTTTTCTMATTTCTATGATTCTTTTAAGTTGCAACAACAAAAAAATTACAACTCCAATGAAGAAATAAAAAAATCGATGCAAGAGATGAGAGATTAAACACCAATCTTATATTAAAATCCGAAATACACCAAATTACCAATGAAGCAAATGATCTGGGATTTGAGAGAGATTTAGAGAGATGTAAGAAGAGGGAAAACGATGTTGTTGCAGCGGTGATGATGAACATGGAGATAGCCGCCGCTGACTTCTCTATCTTCTCAAGGAAAAATGGTTATGCTACAATGATCGGTGAACATGGTGACAACCACCTCCGGTGATGCTTCCTTTTCTTCTACTTCTTTTTTAACTTCTTAGCTTTAACCAGTTGCCTCCTTTTCAAAGTCTCACACTCCCCTCTCATAATAATGTATATATATTGTGGACTTTGACCTAATCTTAATCTAACAATCAAAATAAAAAGTTACATTATATTTTACATCTTACTGGTTTGACCCAACCAAACTAGATGGTTGAACCCTTGACTTGGAAACCGGAAGCCAAAGCGGTTCTATTTCTTGGTCGGTTTTTAAAAACCTTGATTTTAGTGAAAAGAAAGTTGCACAATCTTATTTTTATTTTTTATAGCAACATAAATATAAAATTATAGATGTGTTCAATTTTTTCTATGTATTTTTGTGTGAAAATAATTTTGATATGTTAAGTTTACTTTTTGTTTAATATGATAAATACATGATATTATACATGTGTCTGAATTTTTTTTTGCAAAATTTATGTATTTTTATATTTTCATATTTTATTATTTTTTGCTATTTATTTTTGACATTAAAGGTTAACACATTTGACCCAAAAGTTGAGATTTTTATTATTAATTTTTATATTTCATTTTTGGTCAGTTCTAAATTATGTATTTCATTTTCATTATGAATAAAAATAAATCTTGTTTATTACACTTATTTTTCTAATTTAATTAATAAAAATATCATAAATGTGTCTAATTTTTTTACATTTTTTGTAAATTTTAATATTTATTTCTGTTTTAAAAATTTTATTACATGACTATGACTTCATAGGTTAACCAATTTGATTTGGATGGTTGAATTGCTTAGCCACCACTTGGATAAAGAATGGTTTTATTTTTGAGTCAATTTTAAAATATAATAGTTTATATTGTTAAAAATATTGACATAGATCTAATTAGTAGCATTTATTAGTGAAAAATAACTTAAAAGTATAGGATTTAATAAGAGAAAATGATATTTAATACCTTAAGTATAAGAGTTGATGAGATTGGATTAAATGAGGTAGAAAGTAATAATTGAAGTTACATTTTTAATCCTTGCAATTAAAGATTGATTAAATACACAAATTTGGCCATTATAGCTAGTAGCCATTAAAGGTGGCATTAAAACTATAATAAAATGACTTTTATACCCTTTCTCAAACAAAGAAATAGATGGTAACTTTAATCCAAAAAAAGTTTCACACTGCATCCACACTTTTATATAAAGTATAGATATGCATGCATATATGAATGCATGAACAAATAGTTGGGTTAGGTTCAAGCTACCAAAAGGCTAGGCTTTGGCCTAGCTTGAAAGAATAAAAAAGCCCAAAGTCTTGGGCCCAAAACTAGCCTGAGGCCTAAAAATCCAAGCCCAACCCGTGTAAAATTTCAGATTGGGTCAGTTTGGACTCGAATTGGTCCCACCCAAGTTACACCTAAGGGTGTCAATAGAGTGGTTTTGATTGGACCCCGTCCAGTCCAAAATCAATTTGGACGGATTGGATGGACCAACAAGACATATTGAATTGGGCCAATCCAGTCCAAAATATTTATTATATTGGATTGGGCTGAATTAAGCCAATATCTGGTCCATTAGTATAAGATAATAATATAGGTATCAATGGACCGAGTTTGAGTTAAAACCAATCTAAATTAAAACAAATTTGAACCAATTAGACGGTCCAGACATTGAATTGGACCGGTCCAAAATGGTCCAAAACATTTATTGAATTGGTTTGGACCTGGTCCATTTGTAATGGACTCACATTGGACTAGATCAGATTGGACCAAATCCAGTCCAATTGACACCCCTAGTTAGGTACATGCAATATCAATATGTTTCTAAAATAAAGTGGTCTGGAAGCAATTGAAGATCAAAAGAAGTCCAGCCGAGTGAACTTGTTCATTTGTGAGATGATTCATAGCCCGAGTCAAGGAACCAAGCATCCATAGAAATTGCGATTCTTACCACCATAGAAATTGCAAGGGATTTTGGAATACTATAAAGGCTTGTAATTGTTTGGATCTTGAGGTAAGAAATGACAGGTACCACTTCTTTACTCGAGAATGATGAGCCATGTTAACAATCACTCATCTTGGTGGTGTCGGTGGATAACAAACCTTTGAGATCCTCAAATAGTTTTCATCAGTTCATAGTATCATAATGGTAGCAAAGGCATTCTAATAAATGTTAAGGTCATTGGGAGTGTAAGAGATCAACTGTATGTGAGTTGGATGGTAGCTCACCAATGATTTGCAGGAACCTTTGATTTGCAGGAACAAGGCTTTGGAATCGGAATCAGAATCGGCTATTCCGATTCCAGCTGTTTGGTTGGGCAGAATTGGATGAATCCCATTCCCATTCTTGCTGGAATGACATTCCCCCATTTGATGGAATAGCCATTCCCTGCCTCTCCTTTGGGAATGAAATCTCATTCTTGTTTATTCCAATTCACATTCCCATTCCTGTCTAAACCAAACAGACTATGGGAATAGGCCATTCCGAGTCCAACTCCAAAGGATTTTGATTCTGATACCGATTCCAACTGCAAACCAACAAACGGACTCTTAGTTCATTAGATAATGTTTTGACCTGTTTAAGTAGGGCTGCCATAATCATGAAGTTAAGGAGCTTGACTGCAAGGAACATATAGCTTCTCCAAGGTAATCCAAGCTTATCTTGTAGTCTTTGCTTCCAACGACATGGGTTAGGGAAGGCTCCTATATATGAATGCTAACATCCAACTAAGAAAGAGACAATATTGTTTTGCCAAGAAACACATGCAAGATTCATTAATGAAGTGGTGCTTGAAATAGCAACGTTTTAAAAAACAACCCAGAAACGGAACCGTTCTGGCCACTGGTTTCCGGGTGGCCAAAAACCGTTGAACGGGTCAACGGTTTGACTGCCTGGATCAATGGATTGTTGACTTTTTCAACAATTTTTTGCCAAAGACCAGGTTTGGGGTAAAACGGACCCAATTGCTTCGGCATGGTCAAATGAAAAAGTAGCTCGTGGACCGACAGGTCGGGCATATACCCTACAGTGCCTGCCCACTTCGTCGTACATCGAGGTCGGCTTATTCCTACTTGTGCCTACTTCGTCAGTTTGGTACTTCGGAATAATCCACACTTAGAAAATTTCAGGCAAATGAAGTTTTATGCACGCAAGATAAATGGCCAAAAGATTTCGTTCATTCAAAGGGGAGTTCATTACAAAAAAAAGGGGAAGAGCACTACTACCGAACTCGGAGGTCCGGTACACACTATATATACAGGGGTGTCCAAGAAAAGAGGCACAATTCAGTCTTCATGGGGCTCCTCGTCTCCTCCTTCTACAATCACGACATCTTTGGTCAGGTCCACCTCCATTTATGTATTCGCAACAGCAACCTCATCGGTCTCCATGACCTCGTCGACCGCTGCGTCAGAGTTCCCCGACCTATTTCCAGCTTCTAAATCAACTTCATCATCTTCCTTGGAGTCTAGATCTTCACCCGTCGCCTGAATCACAGTCTCTATCGATATCCCAATCATTGTGAGCGGTCGAACATCAAGTTGGGAAGTCCAAGTGTGTGAAACTTAGCAATGAAATCAATGAGAAAGAAAAAGTCCAAGTGTGTGAAACCGAAGTGGAGACCTACCCGGACTCAGCCCTGCATTAACCAACCTCTCCTCAGCTAGGAAGTCGTTCATTTCCAACCTGAGCTTCGCCCAGGCATGGGCCCGTTCCCTGATGTCCTTATCTAACTTGATGTCGAGGTCACTAATGGCTGCCCTCCAATGCATTAGAAACGACCACCCCCATCCACAATGGCAATAAAGTAACATCTCTTCCAGGCCGGGACTTTGTTGGGGAGGCCATGCAGGATCTTGTACCTAGGTCAAGGGGTTAGGTAGTAGCTACGGTGTTCAGAAGAATGAAGGCTAGCAGAATTTTTATTAATAGAACAAATAGAGTTAAAGGTGTTCATGGTCAAGGGTTTACTGTAGTGATGGAATAAGGAAATGGTACCCTACTATGGAACGAATTGAGTTTGGGTGAAGCTGACCTATGGTTATGTTGAAGAACTGAAGAATTTCCATGATAAATGGATGGAGCGGGAAGCACAGCCCAGCTGTCAGCTGCTCCTCGAACACCATGACCTCGTCAGGATCGTGGTCCCAAGGGTATCCCTCCAAAGGGATACACCAGTCGTGGTCATCGGGGAACTTGTAGTATTCGGCCAGTGTTTGCAGCCTCTCCGCAGTCATCACAGAAAGAACCAAAACAGTTTGGCCCTGACCTCCGAGAACTACGAGAACTCGAGGCTTTTTTCTCCGGAGTCTCCTCGCTCCTCTACTTGGGAATCCACCTCGAGCGGGCTGGGCTCAGATCCTCGTGTCGAGGTTCCCACTTCAACAGGACCAGATTCTAGTGCTTGGCCCAAGGAGTCCACCTCAGTCCCACTCGACTCACCACTGACATCCAACAGGCTACCAGTGCTAACACTTGACATCGCAATAAAAGGGAAACAAGTTGAAACGAAGGAGGCTTACCTAAATCGAAGAAAGGAGGAGATGACTTTGAAGAACAAGAACATATGACACTGACCTGGAAGCAGACACGTGAGCACAGATCACAACGGAGAAAATGGGGACCCCATGGCCCCTATTTATAGCCATTGTAGTTGGTTTTTTAAGGACAAGATCGATGTAATCCAACGGTTCCCATGAAAACCGGTCGCACTCCTATCGAGGCAGAAATTAGTTGAGCGCATGTTTTGACATCCTCGGGGTTGATAAATCTCTGTGACGTCCGTGCGTCCCTAATACGCGATCTGGTTTCTTGGTCAAACCGGAGGAGACGTTGAGAACGAACCGCCAGACTGACTGAAGCCAAATCCACCTCAGCCCGACGTAAACTCTTCGCACTGGGTGGTGACCCCTACACGAGGAGTGGGGGGCAATTGATGAGGGGTGATTTGGCCCAACCTGTAAAATAGAGGACACGTGGGTGTAGACTACCAACTAAACGATGACTCAGCAGTATGCCCACCGCGGCAGGACACCCTGACCTCCGAGAACTATGGGAACTCGAGGCTTTTTTCCCCGGAGTCTCCTCGCTCCTCTACTTGGGAATCCCCTTCGAGGGGGCTGGGCTCAGAACCTCGTGCTGAGGTGCCCACTTCAACAGGACCAGATTCTACTACTTGGCCCAAGGAGTCCACCTCAGTCCCACTCGACTCGCCATTGACATCCAACAGGCTACCAGTGCTAACACTTGACATCGCAATAAAATGGAAACAAGTTGAAACGAAGGAGGCATACCTAAATCGAAGAAAAAGAGGAGATGACTTCGAAGAAAGAGAACAGATGACACCGACCTGGAAGCTGACACGCGAGCACAGATCACGACGGAGAAAATGGGGACCCCATGACCCCTATTTATAGCCACTATAGTCGGTTTTTTACGGACAAGATCGATGTAATCCAACGGTTCCCATGAAAACCGGTCGCACTCCTATTGAGGTAGAAATTAGTTGAGCGCATGTTTTGATATCCTCGAGGTTGATAAATCCGCGTGACGTCCGCGCGTCCCTAGTACGCAATCTGGTTTCTTGGTCAAACCGGAGGAGACGCTGAGAACGAACCGCTAGACTGGCTGAAGCCAAATCCACCTTAACCCGATGTAAACTCCTCGCACTGGGTCGTGACCCCTACACAAGGAGTGGGGGGCAATTGATGAGGGGTGATTTGGCCCGACCTGTCAAATAGAGGACATGTGGGTGTAGACTACCAACTGGACGATGACTTAGCGATATGCCCACCTCGGTAGGACAAATTACTTTGGAGTCCCAGCCAGCTCGGGAAACACCGAACTCTGGGGACCTCAGATGGTCAAGACTGTTAAAAGCGATACGCAGCATGTTCTAGAAAATTGCTAACTGTCTCCAAGCTTTCCRATATCACGACGTGCAGTTGTAGGCCTTATCTGCATCCCGCCCGAATCGGATGGACACGATAAGCACTATCAACTAGCACATTATCTCCCTATTGGAGCGGAACAGACTCCCACTTATCCAGCCCGAAGATCTCGGAAAGGCTTCATGGGGCCCGCGACAACTTAACTATATAAGAGTACTCACCCCAAAGCAGAAGGTATGTGTGGTTATTTTCTCACTAGCACTCTAGCACTCTAACATTCAGCTCACATCCATAATATAGTATTGACTTAAGCATCAGAGCGACCTCACCAGGTTAGCTGGCCCAGGCTCTTTGGTCCTTTATCTTGCAACTTGGTCCAACTCGCCACGCGACTAAGGTCCAGGTCATCTTCTAGCTTGGAACATCCAGATCACACACTATCACTTCTCTTCCTTGGAAACTCTAGTATTGGCGTAGGGAGGTGATGAGTATTACTCAAGGTGTCGACTTACTCATAGTACATATTGAACTTAGAGGAAACCAACGGAGCCTTGAGACGATTGGAGGCTATTGGGCTGTTTATTTAATTGAGGTCATTGAGTGTGGATTCATTCAGCATATACATCTACATTGAGCCAGGATGAGTTATTGAAAGAGAGAGTTATGRCATACTTAATGAAGAGAAATTATTAAAAGAGTTAATGGGAGGAGAGAGAGAGAGAGATAATGGTGAGTGTTAAAAGTCTTAAAAGTGATTTGGTCACTTGGTTTATTTTGTTCAATTTTAAAAATAAAAAATGATAAAAAAGGATAAATACCTTTGAAAAAAAATAAAAAACAAAAAACAAAAAGCAGGAAAGTGCCAACTTGACACATTTGGTTTTAAATGGGAGATAATTGAAAAAAAAACAATGCAATACATATTTCATCCAAGCAAAGCTCTTTAAATCGAAAAAATCTAAAAAACTAGAAAATTAGAAAAATACTCTAGGAGGAATAAGAGGGGCACTAACTTGCAAACATTATTTTAGTAATATAGTAAAGATGGGTGGGTTTATTAAAATGATTAACCCACATTATCCATGTATTATGCAACATAATAAACGCACGCATATGATATACCTAACAACTAATCCAACTAAGAACCCTATTGTAAAATAATTCTTATCATTGTACCTATTTCACTATTGAGATATCAAATTGAAATAACACTCAGGGAACATGAACTTCTCAATTATGTTGATGTCTCAATCGTATCCAACACAAATGATTTCATTGATTGATGACCCAGACCGTTTGGCACAGGAACCGTCTAGGCAATCGGTTTGGTTTCCTATGCTGAAGCGACTAGGTCTTAGGTTGTCCATGCCGAAGAGGGGACTAGGTCTTAAGTTGCCCATGCCGAAGAGGCGTCTAGGACTTATCTACCCATGCCGAAGAGGTGATTGGGACTTATCTGCCCATGCCAAGGAGGCGACTGGGACTTATGTCGTGTTGAGGTATTTGTTAGCTCGGATCATAGCCCTTAGGCTCTGGGAGTGACTCATAGTCCTCTCTCCAGCTCGATGTCCTTTTGACCAACTCGGTGGCCTTGTGGACTTAGTAAATTTTTGGTTATGTTGGAGTCACAAGCTCATAGATAATACCTCCTTAGGTTGTCGATGTTCTAAGCCCGAGGTACCTGTCTCCCTTCCATAGTCTCGTGCTCGTAAGTACCCTCTCCGAACACTCGTCTCACCCGGTACGGACCCTCTCAGTTCGGTCCGAGCTTACCCATGCTGGGATCGGGTACCATTACTTTGCTGAGCACCAAGTCGCCAACTCAAAACTATTGTTTCCTGACTCGAGCATTGTAATACTGACCAACCCGTTGCTGGTAGGTCGCAGTCTAAATATCAGCCAGGTCACGTACTTCTTCAATCAAGTCTAAGTTGGTCTGGAGCTCGTCTTCGTTGACCCCCTAATCGTACGCATCAAGTAGTATGGTCGGTACCTTGATCTCGGCAGGGATCACGACCTCTGTTCCATATGTTAGGTTGAAGGGTGTTTCACTAGATACGGTCTTAACAGTCATCCTATAGGCCCAAAGGACATTGGGCAGCTTGTCCACCCACAAACCCTTAGCTCGCGCCAAACAAGCTTTCAGTCCACGGAGGATGGCCCTCTTCGTCACTTTAACTTGTCCATTCGCTTATGGGTGTGCCACTGAAGAGAAGTTTTGTAGGATACCCATCTCGGTACACTAGTTCTGGAACTTAATATCCTCAAACTGCTTCCCATTATCCGATATTAGTACTTTAGGTAGTCCGAACAGGCATATTATATTCCTCCAAAAGAAGTTTTGCACGTTTCGGGCTATAATTGTTACTAGGGGCTCAGCCTCCACCCACTTTGTGAAGTAGTCCACTTCCACTACTAAGAATCTTCTCTACCTGGTTGCAGGTGGGAATGGTCCACGGATATCTATCCCCATTGCGCAAAGGGCCACAAGCTAGTTAAGTACCTTAGATCGGCAGTAGGTTAATGGAGGATGTTGGTGTGCCTCTCACAGTTGTCACATTTTTTGATGAGCTCGATTGTGTCTACCTTCATAATAGGCCAGTAATATCCTTGCCTCCGTGCCTTTTGAGCTAGAGCCCTGCCCCCAGGTGTCCTCTGCAAAGCCCTTCATGGATATCGTGGAGTACTCAGTTTGCTTCTGAAGGCCCCAAGCAACGTACATAGGGGAGCGTGAAAGACCTCATGTACAGCCACCCATCTATAAGAACATATCGGGCTGACTGACACTCTACCCTCCGAGCTGCATTGCATTCGGATGGTAGGGTCCCGTGGAGCAGGTACCCTCCAAGCTACGTTGCGTTCGAATGTTGGCAACACGGGAGCAACCTTTTCTAACCCCCCGAGAGTGCTAGGTCGAGGCGGGTCTTCTATGTACACAGTCCGCATTGTGTTGTCGCTTGTGCTCGCCAATCGTGATAGGGTGTCGACCTCGGCATTCTTGGACCTCGGTATCTGCCTGATGAACCATGAATGGAAACTTGGTAGGATTTTTCTGACTTTGGCTAGGTAGGCCGCCATAGTTGAGTTGCGAGCTTTGTAGTCATCGTTGACTTGGTTAACTACCAACTGAGAGTCGTTGAACATGACAAGGTATTTTACGATAATTTCCTTTGCTAAGTTTAGCCCGAAAATTAGTGCCTCATACTCCGCCTCGTTGTTCGATGCCTCGAATCTGAACTAGAGAGCATACTCCAACTTCACCTCGCTTGGGCCGTATAGTACCAGTCCAGCACCACTTCCCCGCTGATTGGACGAGCCATCAACGTGGAGATCTAGGGCTCCTCGTCCCAGGTCGGTACTGCTATGACCGTGACCGGTGTCGTGCTGGTTGACACCTCTGATACGTTAGCGAGCTCAATCAGTTCAGGGGCTAGCGTGTTGAATGTGCATTCTGCCATGAAGTCCGCTAGGACTTGGGCTTTGACCGCTGGACGTGGCTTGAACCGGATGTCGTACTTGATCAGCTCGATGGACCACTTCGTCAATCTCCCTGACACCTCGGGCTTATGTAAAATGTGCCTCAGGGGTTTGTTGGTAAGGACGACAATGGTATGGGATTGGAAGTATGGGTGTAGGTTCCAAGCTGCTACTACTAGTACATACACCAGCATCTCAATATCGGGATATCTGGTTTCCGCGTCCTGCAAAACTTTACTTACATAGTAGAAGGGTCGTTGGACTCGGTCTACTTCTCTTATTAGTATCGAGCTAACCACCTCGTCACTCGCGGAGAGGTACAACTTTAGTTCGTCTCCTTCCTCAGGTCGGATCAAAACCGCGACGGTGCTTAGGTACCTTTTTAACTCATCAAACACGAGCTGAAACTCTTCAGTCCATGTAAAGTCTTCCTTCTTTTTTACCGCTTTAAAGAAAGGTAGGCACCAACCCACCAATTTGGTCACGAACCGGATGAGAGCGGCTACCCGGCCCGTGAGTCTTTAAACCTCCTTTATTTTTTGGGGCAGTCTCATATCTAAAATAGCTTTTATTTTATCCGGGTTGGCTTCGATGCCATGTTGGTTTACTATGTAACCAAGGAACTTGCCCGACGTGACCCCGAAGACACACTTGTTTGGGTTAAGTTTCATACTAAATTTCCTTAGAATTTGAAAAACGACATTTAAATCATCAATTAAACAACTAGAAAATTGGGTCTTCACGACCATGTCATCAACATAACATTCTATTTTATTTCCAATCAAAGGTTCAAAAATCTTATTTACAAGTTGTTGGAAAGTTGCTCCAGCGTTTTTCAAACCAAAGGGCATGACTTTATAACAGTATAACCCTAATTCAGTTAGAAAGGCAGTCTTGTCCTGGTTGGCTACGTCCATCCTAATTTGGTTGTAACCGGAGTAGGCGTCCGTGAAGCTCAGCAACTCGTGTCCCGAGGTCGCGTCTACCAGGCAGTCTATTTTGGGAAGGGGGAAGCAGTCCTTCGGGCAAGCTCTGTTCAAGTCGGTGTAGTCGACACACATGCACCACTTTTCGTTGGCCTTCTTCACAAGCATGGGGTTGGCCACCCAGCTCGGGTAATGGACCTCCCTAACAAAGTCTGCAGCGAGGAGCTTCCTGACTTCCTCATTAACTTGTGAGTTATTATACTAGGGTCGATGTCGGGCATCTCTGCCGCGGACCAAGCAAAAACACCTAAGTTATTAAGTAGGAAACTTCCTAGCTGTGTTCGGAGCGGTTCGCTTATCAGTGCTCCGATTTGGAGAGTCTTCGTCGGTTCTGACTCAAAAACCGGTATGTGGACTATCTCCTCCATTGGGGCAGCTCGCTCTTTGGTATAGTCCGTTGGTTGCTCTATCTCGACATCTTCAACCAATTTTGCCTTTCCTTTAAGTACAGTGACGTAGCACTTTCGGAACTCGATTTGATCACCTTATACGACCCCTACTCCGTAATCCGTCAGAAACTTCACCGCTAGATAGTATGCCGATACTATTGCACGTAAAGTGTGCTAGATGGGTCGACCTATGATCGCGTTGTAGGGGGGCAAAGTCGCAACTATTAAGAAAGTATGCTTGAATCGCACAATGTTTGGCCGCGTTCCTGCCTCCGCTGGTACTGTGACCCGACCAAAGGGTTTGACTTCCTCACCGCTAAACCCCACCAGGGGAGTGTCTATTGGCTTCAAGTCGCTTTGCTTGAGCTGCAGCTTGTCAAAAGTTCCCTTGAATAGGATGTCCGCTAAGCTGCCTAAATCCACCAAGATCCTCTTTACCTCGAAGTCATTTAAGACGAGCTTCACTACAAGAGTATCATCGTGAGGGTACTGTATCCCACGCGCATCGTCCTTGGGGAATTATATAGTCTCCTTCACCCGAGGTTGCTTCGGTGGGTTTTCTGCTTCATGCTCGAGCTCTCTGGCCGATGTCTTCCCCGCCGACGTAGTGCATCTCGCTACAATAGATTCATCGATGATCATGTTGATCACCCCGTGGATCGATCTTTCTTCGGCTGGCTGCCGAGGTGGCTGCTCGTTCTGTTTGCTCGACTCTGGAGCATCTCTCCTCCGATCTCCCTATCCTTTCTCTTCGTGCAGGATGTATTTCTTCAGATACCCACAGCGGATGAGTTCTTCGATTTCGTCGTGGAGGTTCTTGTAGTCCTCTATACTATGACCATGGTCCTGGTGAAAGTAATAGTATACGTTCAGGTTTCTAGTTGTTGGATCTCCCTAAAGCCTGGGTGGCCATTTGACGAAGGAGGAGTCCTTGATTGCCATCAGGATCTCACCTCTCTTCACGTTGAGGGGGTGTAATTGGTTCTTTCTATAGGAGGGGTCCTAGATCGCCGAGGTGACTTGCTCTTCTTCCTTTTCTGCTTGCTGCTGCTTGTGCCTTCTTCTCTCCTTGTTGGTTCTCCGGTTTCTGACTAAGTTCTTCTTTGGTGATGATGAATCTTTCGACCAACGTGAAAAACTCGGTAATGTTCTTCGGTCGATTCACTCCGACGTACCACCTGAACTCACTGTGTGTGACTCCTTTCCAAGCCGCTGTGAAGCGTACTGCTGGGTCGAGCTCCGATATTTGTAAGCATGTTTCCTTGAAACATTTGATGTAGCTCTGGATCAACTCGCCTTCCCTCTACACCACGTTCAAAAGGCTCTCTTGTGACTTCGGGCACTTCTTACTTGTGATGAAGTGGGTCATGAACATGCCTACGAATTGCGTCCAACTTCTGATGGAGCCTGGTGCAAGGTTCTTGTACCAAGCTCAGGCTAATCCTCTGAAAATGGTGGAGAAAGCTATGCACATGCATGCTTTGTCTGCCTTAGTGAGATGCATTTGTGACTGGAACGCGTCTACATGGTCACTGGGGTCGTAAGATCCGTCGTACTTGTCTAGTTGAGGTACTTTGAAGTCTTTTGGCATCGGGACTACCAGTACCTCGAGTGATAGGGGGAAGATCGGCTCAACAGTGCTGGAGCCGATAGGGTAACCACCGACCTCACCTCCTCCCTTCCCTTGCTCTGATCCTATGGCTGGCTGTGTTTGGCCAAGGAACTGCAAGTCTTGTGAGGTCGCCGCTGCTACTTCTTTGCTGGCTCTACATTTATGATGTCGGCTTCGATGTTGTCGGGTATTTCTATTTTGCTCTGAATGCTAGGGTGAGGTGGATCAGGGGTCCATCCCACTTCTTCTTCTTCGTCGTGAGACTGGTGTTGGCTGTCGTGGGGTGCCGAGGGGTCTCGTCTTGAGCCCACACCTCGGGCCCCAAGCTGACGATCATTGTTCTCCTCCCGACTGTTCCTCTCAGGCTGGCTGATCTTAGGCCTGTCTTTCGAGTTCCCCCTTTGAGAAACTGGGGGAGTGGACTGTTCATCTACTCTACCCCCGAGGTGGGGTCCGACCCTTAGGAGGGACGGGTACCTGCGAGGATCTCTCACCCCAAGGGGGAGATTGATGGACGTTCTGACGAGTCCGGTGCTGATTCTGGTTTTGGATCTGCCCTTGATACTAACTTGTTGGCTAGTTTGGTTGTAATGGTGGAAACTGTTGCTGGTATTGCTGGTAAATTTAATACTACTGGAATTGCTAAAACTGATGCATCTGCTGCATCTGGAGATGCATTGCTCTGACACTCTGAACGAGATCGTCGAACTGAGAATGTCTGACTCCAAGAGGGATCACCGAAGGCTCTGAGAAGGTGGTGCTTGCTTGGGGCAATGAGACATTGATCTACTAAGTCGTCTAAGGCACTAACAGAGTGGGGATCCTTGAAGCAGTCAGGGGAATAGTAAACTTCCCAATAGTCACTGAGAGACCTTGAGGGAGCATCGTTGAGTGATCTTGCCCCCTAGTGAATTCATCTTAATGCTCTTACCGGTGTTGCTGGAAGATGCCATTGAAAAGTGTGGAATGGATGAAGGTAGAGAAACTAGATTTTTCGTTGGTTTCCCACAAACGACGCCAATTGATAGTGCGCGATCTGGATGCTCCTAGCTGGAAGATGACCTGGACCCTAGTCGTGTGGCGAGCTTGACTAAACTGCAAGATAAAGGATCAGAGAACCTGGGGTGGCTAACCCGGCGAGGTCACTCTGATGCTTAAGTCAATACTATATTATGGATGTGAGCTAAATACTAGAGTGCTAGAGTGCTAGTGAGCAAATAATCACGTGTACCTTCTGCTATGGGGTGAGTGCTCTTATATAGTTAAGTTGTCGTGGAAGTTACGAAGCCTTTCTGAGATCTTCGAGCTGGATAAGTAGGAGTCTGTTCCGCTCTGATAAGGAGATAACGTGCAAGTTGATGGCGCTTATCGTGTCCATCTGATTCGGGTGGGATGAGGATAAGGTCTACAGCTCTACGCAGTGATCCCGAAAAGCTCGGAGACAATTAGCAATTTTCTAGAACCTTTTGCGTATCGCTTTTTACAGTCTTGACCATCCGAGGTCCCCAGAGTTCGGTGTTTTCCGAGGTGGCAGGGACTTCGAAGTAATTTGTCCTACCGAGGTGGGCATTGATAACCCTGCATTTTGATGCCTTAAGGGCATCAATTCAGGGGTATTTTCGGCCTTAGAATAGTCAAGATGTGCCATTTTCCCAGTTAAATGCAATGTTGTGGCCTCTACGGGTCTCTGTGCAAATTCTAGGGAAAACTGRGAAGTTTTCATGGTTGAAATGCAGATTTTGGGAAGCTGGTGTGAAGTCTACCTGAGAGATGGGTGTTTTTGTGAAAAACTGAAAGCAGGAGGGCGCCTCCTAGCTGCTAAACCCAGTTTGGCGCCCCTTCTACTGTATTAGCATGCTCCCCACGCCTTAGCAAACCCTAAGGCGCCTTTTAACCCATTCTTTTCACTCTTAACAAACTCTAGCCACCCCTAACTGCTAAATCCTCACCTTCCATCCCTTTTAATCTCCACCATCCATTATAGGGCTTTCTCTTTTTAGCATTCTAACCCTAGGAGCCACCTAACTTCTAATCTTCACCATTTAGCCTTTAGCCATTAAATATCGGCCTTACATAATATTGGGTTCTTTCTCCTTTTATTTTCAGCCATAGGACCACCCCAAAACCATCTTAGCCATCCATTAAAAACCCTAGGGCATCCCTAACTTTGCTAAATCCCTGCTGCCGCTCCCATCTTTTTCCAAATTTCTGGTTGTGTCCATCATTCTCTATAAAAAGGGTTCCAGGGGCCCTGTAGAAGGGGTTGGTCAATTCACCCAGTTAACAAGGCTAAGGTTTCTTGAGGAGTTCAAGGGTTGTAGAAGGGGTGGACGCCCAGATCTTGTCAGGAGGGGTTCCTACAAGTTATTCAACCATTCTACAACTATCACCACTGGATCTAATCAACCATTCTTTTCTTTTCTTCATTTTCTTTTCTGTTATTTTTATTTCTGCAATCTTTTGGATTTAATTCTTGTTCATTTCTTTATTTTGCAAATCTGAACTCATTGGTTCAAGGCTAAGGTGTTTCGAGGGTTGTAGAAAGGACAGACACCCGGTTCTTGTCAGGAGGGGTTTCTGCAAGCTGTCTGGTTGATCTATAGCTACCGCCACTGAATCCGGATTCTGGATCGTTTATTTATTTATTTCTTTTATTTCCTTTGTTGATTCCCATACTTTATTAAGTTCCAGTTTTTATTTATTGTCTTGTTTAAATTTGAAACATTTAATTTCAGCAATAATAGATTTTATTTTCGTATTTTCTGCCATTCCCGATTGCATTCTCTTGTCTGGATCTAAGTATATATTAATTTTTCACTTGCTTCCCTGTGGATACGACCCGTTCTCAACCATTTACTGCGTTAGTAGTTGTTTGAGAAATAGAAAAATTTTATAAATAATTAAACTAGTATTCCAGAGTGTTTAATGATGCGCTTCCAGACACACCAGGCATATTGCTGAGTCATTGTCCAGTTGGTATTCTACACCCACGTGTCCTCTATTTGACAGGTCGGTCCAAATCACCCCTCATCAAGAAGTAAGGACCTTGAAAATATTATGCAGCGGAATTAATTAAAGAATTAGTCTCAACAATCACCTTGTCCAAATTGATAGCTTTCACCAAAAGAAGACCATCCCGAAAGCATAAGCCTCAAGGTCCTCAACCAATAAGCTGAAGATTGTAAAATTTCCTGAATCCATTTCTAGGTGGAGAGTCTCACCATTTGTGAGCACCTGTACTGATCATTCATTTTTTCAACAATTTCCTTCCTTCAAAACTCCCCAAACCACACAATCTAGGCTATCACACCTACTAACACCACCCACTGATTATTCAAATGTAAAGCAAATTGAAACCAGTTCACAAGGAGAGCTCTCACTAACAAAGCTCCATGGCAATCCATGCCCAAAAGCACTTTTCTCGCTAAACAACCACCAACAAAGACAAAGAGATGGTCAGTATCTTCAGTCGAAGGATTCTTACAAACAACACCTTATCCTCTACATCTGTACCCACCTTTCCTCTTAACAATTTCCATACAATTTAGTGGAGAATTTTCCATTCGACTTATGAATCCATATAATCATGGATATCCAATTTGTGATTATGTCCATATTTGATTGATCTAAGATTCTAGTCATTTTAGTCAAGTGCTATTCACCATTTTCATCTAAAACAACCTTAACCTTTATAGTAGCATCCACATTATCAACTGTACTGTAGGAAGAAGATTGATTAGTGGGCCAATATCAAGCCACCTATTAAGCTAAAAATTTACTTCACCTTCACGAATTAGCCACATGGAAATGCCTATCACGAGGGTACTTAGCTTTGAAAAGGATGACCATAGAGAATCTTGAAACAATATGCTTTCCATATAGCTTTCAATCTTAGGGCATGGCTGACATCTTTCAACTTTTTAACTTGAGTCATCTCATCTCATTATATCCAATCAAGTTGAATCTTTTAACCACTCAGTTTTGGAAGCTCGGGACATGGAGGATAGTGATTGAGTCTAAAGAAGAGTCACTATTTTCATCCATCATCAAAAGCTTATTGAACATTGTTGCTACCCGGAATGGGCCAGGGGCAACATTGCCAATTTGCTTCTGAGCCGAGGTGAGGCTGAGTTGTCCGAGGGATGGTAGGCCCATCTTGTGACAAAGGGAGAGCGTCAGAGGTCTCGAGTGAGTACCCGAGGCAGAGACCCCAACAATCAARTTAGTTCAAGGTAGTGTGAAGTGGACGAGGTCTGAGGCAGGAGCACTCAGACGAGGTCACCAGTAATCTAAGAGTCCTTAGTTTTGTGTTCCAGTATTCAAAATGTTTCTCTTAAGGGGGTTTCCCTCTATTTATACTTGAGTCCGCCTAGAGGTAGGTGTGCTCAGACAGTTTGGATGTGGTCTGTACGCGAGGAGCACAGTTACCCAAGGTCGCCAAGTGACCCTGCACTATTGGTTCCGGGATGTATGTCGAGCTCTGCTCCACACATGCCCTGATTGGGTCCGCTTTGAACGTTGCTGCCGCACACACGCTGTCGTCCCATTGGTCTGGGCCAAGTGCGCCTACATCAAACATATACCTCACCTGAATCATCAACCCTTCTATCAATAATTTGAGGACATGGCAAGCCATCTTCTTGAATTGATAGTTGCAATATAATCATTGACAATAAAGCTACAAAAACAATTAATGTAAAACAAACTCACAAATCTGAGAAGCCATCTAAGTTCTTCTTGAAGGGATGGGAGATYCATCATATGGATGGCCGAACCATGTACGGTGGCTGGGCAAAATTTCAAAAATTTCTTTCTCCCATCCGGGAATACTATTCCTTGATTTAGAAAAACAACATTTTTCAATGTTTGTTTTTGAAACAAACTAGACCAAATTTGAAACCAAGATTAGGAAGAGGAATACTTGATACAAAATCCACGCAAAAGCTCCTCCCAACGTAGGTGTTCACGCCCAAAGAGGGTACCAAATCCTTCCTCCACTTAAAATGATACAGCTTAGGGTGAGGCAGGATCAGCAAGAACCCCAATTCTTCAGCAAAAAATGTTTAGGGATGTGAGCACAGCTTCAAGATTGTTTCTTCCACCAAAAAACAATATCAAGATCCAATCTTGATCACTCCAAGAGGTGGAGATTGAACAGGGTAGGGCGGCAAGAGCAGAGAGAGAGAGAGAGAACTAGAATCAGAAAGCAGTAGAACTGTGAGTGTTTTTCTAGTTCGCCCTCCTCTTTTATTTAGACCTTAAAGAGTTAATCTCCTAATCTGATTAGGAGTTTCTTGATCCAAATCTTTATTTGGATATGGACTCTTTAAGCGATAAGGCTTATCCCTTATTTTATCTGCAGATCAGGATCAACTTCCCCTAATCCAAATCTTCATTTGGATATGGACTCTTTAAGTGGATAAGAGTTATCCTCTTATCCTTCTGATGATTCATACCCAGATTTGCCCCTATTTAATTAATCCAATTAACCCAATTCGAAATGGGCTTTAGGCCCATTAGGCTTTCAGGCTCACTTCCTTTAATACTGGCTAGCTTGGCTCTCTTTGTATGGCATGGGACCCTATCATTGATCTCCACATAAGCCACATGGGTTCAGCCTAGCCTCTATTACAAGGCCTGTCCGAATTCACTATTGAGTACAATGAACCCTTGAGTCCATCAGTATGGGCTCTTAATGGGCCCAACATTTACACTAATTGGTCCTTGGGTCCAACCATCTTATGAAGGCCCAAGGATTGTGGGTGGATGTGAGATTAGCCCATCATGTTTATTATCCCTAAATGGTTTTACACTTAACCTCTCAGCCCATAATGATCAAACACTGCTTGACAAGAGATGACCTCTCTCTCGGTTGCAAGGTACAGTGTTGCACATTCTACTCACATGGATCCCGGGAATTAAAACCTTTTGCAAACATTTTGTGAAACCATAATATATATGTAGATCTTTATTTAAATATATTTTGCAAAACAAATTTCAACAAGTTTGAAATMAAMTWCYGRCARTTTAGGTTTCCAYCAGAGAGAGTGCATTCCTCGATCATTCACTTTGTCCAACAAAGGGGCTGATCCTATTACTATGATCACCCACTCAGGTGAATTCTTGGACTACCCCAACATACCTAGGTTTTGACCCCCTCTAAGTATCTCATTGATTGGCATATCAAAGACAACCCAATCCAACACCTAGTGCAGTACCATAATCGAGTCTAGGGGTCAGGCGTAACATTCTAATTTTGCCCATCTGTCTCCAAAGTCCAGGGCAATACTGGAATTTGGTGCTGTTCAGGGTTTTAAGAAAACCCACACTGCATGTACCTCAGGTCTCATCCTAAGACAAGCCACCCCAACCCACTTAGCGGCATATCAGTGTTAGCCTTAGCAGGATAAATCTCTCCAGATCTATCCAATGGCTGTGAAGATTATAAACTAACACGAGTCTCATAAGTGTCCAGTTTAAGAGTATTGTACAGAAACTGATTGGAGCTAAGTGTACTTTATTCATTTACAATAAATGTCATAATGTACATCAAGCTGATTGGAGCTAAGTGTTAGACAGTTATGCCCTTTAGCTCCAATCAGATTGATGTACCTTTTTGACATTTATTGTAAATGAATAAAGTACATAATTGATTCATGTCATTGTGGTGATTTTCTGTGTAATACCCTTAAATTGGACACTTATGAGACTCATGTTAGTTTAGAATCTTCATAGTCGTTGCATAGATCTGGGGAGATTTATCCTACTAAGGTTGACACTGATGTACTGCCAAGTTGGTTGGGGTGGCTTGTCTCATCTACCATGGTGAGACCTAAGGTACATGTTGTGTGGGTTTTCTTGAAACCCTAAACCAGACCAAAATTCCAGTATTGCCCTGTACCTTGGAGATAGATGGGCAAAACTAGAATATTACACCTAACCCCTAGACTTGATTATGATACTGCACTTGGTGTCGGATTGGGCTGTTTTTGATATGCCAATCAGTGAGATCCTTAGAGGGGGTCAAAACCTGAGTATGTTGGGACAGTCCGAGAATTCATCTGAATGGGTGATCATAGTGACAGGATCAGTCGCTTTGTCGGATAAAGTAAATGATCGGGGATGCACTCTCTTTGATGGAAACCTAAACTGCCGGCAGTTGATTTCAACCATTGAAATTTGTTTTACAAAATATATTTATATAAAGATATACATACATACATATATATATATATATATATATATGTATATATATATTATGGTTTCAAAATGTTTGCAAAAGGTTTTAATTCCCGAGATCCATTTGAGTAGAGAATGCAACACTGCACCTTGCAGCCGATGGAGAGGTCATCTCTTGTCGGGCAGTGTTTGATCATTATGGACTGAGAGGTTAAGTGTAAGACCATTGAGGGTAATACCTGATGGGCTAATCTTGCATCTGCCCGCAGTCCTTGGGTTTTCATAAGGTGGTTGGACCCAATGACCATTTAGTGTAAATGTTGGGCCCGTTAAGAGCCCATGGTGATGGACTCAAGGGTTCACTGTCTCCTACAATGAATTCAGCCAGGCCTTGTAACAAAGGCTTGGCTGAACCCATATGATTGATGTGTAGATCAATGTTTAGGTCCCACGCCATACAAGGATAGCCTACTGGGCAATAGGTTAAGAGGTTAAGTGAGCAATTGGACTTAATGGGCCTAAAGCCCATTCGAACTGGCTTAATAAGATTAATTAAATAAGGGGTGGTTCTGGGATTTGGATCAGGTGCTAGGATAAGTGATTATCTCTATCCACTCAAAGAATCCAAATCCAAATAAAGATTTGGATCGGGAAACTCCTAATTTGATTAGGAAGGCTGATCTTTATCTGCAGATAAGATAAGGGATTATCCTTATCTCTTAAAGAGAGTCCAGATCCAAATATAAGATTGGGATTAGGAAACTCCTAATGGTATTAGGAGAACCTCTTTTTAAGGCTATAAATAGGAGAGCTGGGTGGACCTCAAAACACACTCACAGTCTGGTGAATTAAGAGAGAAGACAATTCATAGTTTGACTACTCCTGTCTTTTGCTCTTTTCTTCCTGTTTTGCTGCCCCTACCTAGTTCGATCTCCACCTGTGGGAGTGATCAAGAACCGTTCTTGATATTGCTTCTTGCTAGAAGAGGCAATCTGAAGTTGTGCTCACAAGCCTTCTACTAAATTCTTGCTGAAGAATTCGGTTCTTGCTAAAGAGCCGTCCTGCTGATTCTGCTTCACCTCACACTGTGTCATCTTCAGTGGGAGCAGATTTTGGTTTTCTCCTTGGGCATGAACACCTTCGTTGGGAGTTACTGTTACTCCGTATTAGGTATATCCCTTTCCTCCCTTTTGGTTTCAAATCTGGTCCGATTTGTTTCAAGATTGATCATTGAAAATGCAATTTTCTAAAATAGGGAATGTGAATCCTAGATGGGAGAGAGAAATTTTTTGAAATTTCGCCTAACTTTCCTTAGGGTTCGGCTATCCAATATAACATGAATCAAATATGTATTTTATTAATTTACAATAAATATCATAATGTACATCAAGCTGATTGGAACTAAGGGTGTACACTGTCTATCACTTCTCCTTGCCCCAATTTGAGAAAAAAAAAATGGAAGGCCTCCGAACCTATTTGGGCATGGAAACAAGAGAATTGGACCAAACGGGTATTTTCCCTTTAATACCCACCCTGCATCCATTTTTGAGAGAAAACCCAAAAATATTTTGATAAGAAACAAAGATAGAAATTCGATATACATGATTTATTTGATGTTTATTCTTTTCTTTCTTCTCGTCTACATTAGTTCAACATTTATCTAGTGAGATCTGTGAAGTTATTTTACATTGTTTTTGCAGCTCTTTTGTCAATGATTAACAAGTGGCTTGAGAACCACTCCAGTTGTCATCTTTACAAACACAAGGTTGATCCTAAGGACTTCTCCACTTTTCAGGGTGGCAGAGGAGGGATGCTTTGAAAATCCCCACAATACCCTTTTAAATGTTACCTAACTTTTCGTTTCTCTACCATTTATCCATGTTTGCCCCTTGAAGAAACAATCCTAATTCCACCCTTGTCCACTTTTACATACTCTCTAATTGCTTGATCCCAAGACCCCTCCACCTTTGGACCGGGTGGAGGGTTCAGCTTTTGAACTTTTTGTCTGCAGGGAGCAAGATAATCAAGGGTCGCTTAACGTCTTCTTCTCCAATGTTCTTCATTGGCAAATCTCTTCGCGTAAATGGAGGCCTCTTCGTTTGTCTAAATATTGGTACAGCGGAATCAAAGCTGAAAAGTCAAAATAAAACATCAAACAAGAATCCCAATAAAGATAAAGCAGAATTTATGTCAAGATTTTCAAGCAAGTTCGCCTATGCGGAAAAATCTTCCAATCAGCCAAAGTTTTTCCATTTGAAGAGGTGGGGGAGATGAAAAAGAAAAGAGAAATTGTTAAAATCACCATAAAAAATAGTTTTGAAATAAAAAAAGAATTATACAAATCACATGTAAATAGATTGCAACGACGTTAGGGAGGATTTATCAATTGTAAAAGCAACTTGAATGTAATTTAAGTGATTTTTCAAACTGTAACCTAAATTTTAATCCCGTGCCGAGCCACAGATGGCATGATTTTGGACTGGCCCGACATGATGGCATGCGAGCCATGCTAGGCATGGCACAATTATGCAGGTTGTGCTGGCATGGCATGGCATGGCACGATGTTTCGGGTTCGTGGCATGGCCATATATATTTATATAATAATATATAATATATTAATAAAATAAATAATTATTTTTAATTTTATTATACTATTTTATTTAATTATCTTATATATAAACAATTGTTTACATCAAAATTCATATAAAATAAAAATTTTAAGATTTTTTTTTTCAAATTTTTAAATAAACTTTTTAACTTTTGAAGGGATCCCGTGCAAATAAGACATGCAAAAGTCAAAATGTCAAAAATGACATGCAAAACTCAAAATGTCAAAAATGGTGGTGTGCAGAATAACGCGCGCTCCGCCATTTCACCGTCCACCTGAATGAGTGTAATGGCGGGATGGTAGGAATCTTAACCGTTTTCCTTCGTTGCGCAAGGTGATCAGCCGAGTCGGTTGGTTTTTCGTTAGTCATCCATAATAATTTAATCTTCTAATTTTAATGAAATCCTTTCTGCTTTTTCTCCTCTCTCTCTCTCTGTATGTTTGCCTTTCCTTGTTTCCCGAATTACCTCCTCGGTGAAATCTGAAACGAAGAAGGCAAATATGAACGAGAAGGCCTCCGTCACTAAGGAACTCAATGCCAAGCACACCAAGGTATTTTCAATTGTTTTACAAAAAAAAAAGCTAGTTTCAATCTTATTGTGTTCTGCTCAGTTTCTGATCGATGTTTTATAGTTATTATGATTTTTCCGACAGATGAAAACAAAGATGAGAATTTTCAACCCATTTCAATTCGGTGTAATGAGATTGGTTGGTTGGTTGATCTCTTTTCTTTCTTTGGGCCGAGAGCTTGATTGATTGATCAACTAATGTTCCTTGGGTCTGTGCTCGATTTCATTTTTTTTTTTTAATTTGAGTGTAATTAAGTAGCAGAAAAAAAAACGTGTTAGAACCAGCTTTCTTTTTGTGTTTTCTGGTTTTGTTTTTTGTGGGGTGGAGGTTTGGTTTGTCGCAGCTCGCAGAGCACTATAGTTGGGACGAAGAGATAGGGAAATACCTTAAATGCCAAAAGCATAAGCGGCTCTATGTTGTGATAATAAAATATGCATGAGAAACGCATCTTATTCATCATCTTGTTCACTTGAAATCAGGAATGACACAAAAGTGCAAAGATGGGACTTCATTAGAAATTTGTTCATACTCTAGGATTCCTTATTCTGAAGTAATGCTACTTGTGGCATAAAATGGGAAATCAATCAATAATTAAAGATAACTGCTAAACTTGCAATTAGCCTCATGTAGCTTCAGCATTCTTTTTTGTTTATTTTCATTTCTAAATTTGCAATGGTTTCTCTTTTATTAAAATGGGTTATATTATAAGCCAAGTAATGTCTCGATATTTGGATCCTCTTATGTGCAGATATTGGAGGGCCTTCTTAAGCTGCCAGAGAACAGACACTGCGCAGACTGTAAAAGCAAGTATGCATGTCTAAACATTTCTGTTTGGATAATAAGGGTTCTCCCCTTCTGTACATTAGTATTTACAAAAAACTGGTTTTATTTTACCCATCAGAAAAAAAAAGAGAAATTGGTCTTATGGTGTCATATATATAAAGGGCCACTACTAATGGTGGTCTTAGCTATCTCGGGTCTTGGGAGGGGTGGACTGGATTTGGACCTAACCTTCAGATATTTTTGCATGAAGTGGATATGGACCTAACCTTCAAGCTGAAAACTTCAGAAAACAGACAATTGGTTTTAGAAAGTTCTTCTAATAAAATTTGAATTTCCTTTTTCTTTGTTGGAATGTAATATGGAGTTCTGTGGTAATTAAATTTGGAAACTTTCTTGATTTAGCTCAACATCTAAAGTACAATATGGTAATTAATGGCCTTTTAGTTAAAACTGTTGACTTTAAGTGTTGTTATTATCTAAATGATGCCTGTGCTTATCATTTGGAAATGGACTTTGGAGACATTTCCTTTTGGGTGAGAAACAGAGCCAAATGTCTCTAGTATGCTTATTAGAGTCAGCTGCAGCATTTAATAGAATAAACTTCCCAACATTTTCCAACTGGGTAAGCAGTAAGCTGCTACATTTACTTAAGTGGCCTTTTGTGCTCTTTGTTCTTCTCCTCTCTTTTTCTTTAGGGGATCATCATCTCAAGAAGGAAGTCAAAGGTAATAAAAAGCCTACTGAGAAAAACAAGAAATAGAGTTGTTGTCCTTTTCAATAACAGAAGGGAAAAGAAATTGATCAATCCAAAAGTTGTTCTTTGGAAAAACTCTGCTGCTATTTGTAGCTGCAACTTGTGTATCTTAGTCCATGGTTTTAGTGAGATGATTGCTGTAAAGAAGGTTTTGAAACCTTTTTTTTTGTTAGAGTTTTCATACAATTTTTGCTTAAATAAACTTTACATGGTGATGGGAAGTTCAAGTATAACCAGGGTTTTATGACTGTTTTGGGGTTCAGATTGACAGGACATTAGAATGAACTATAAGTTTGCCCAGGATGCCTAGTGAAAGCTGAAATGCTGTAGCCGAAGCAGTAGAAGAGAGAAGAAGACCAAGAGATGCTGAGAATGTCGAACTGAATGACCCAGTCGACAGTACTATTATTTATATTAGAGTACAATACAATGTTACAAGAAATGACTGGAATGCCTCTGATTAGTGATGGGACACCCATACAACTTAAAACACTAAACAAACTTAGGCCCAATACATAACAACTTAAACTCAAATACAGGCTAATAAGAACTCTTATTAGTCGAACCATCAATACATGAAAACCTTCAACCTAACACTCCCCCTCAAGCTAAGCATGGATGTCAATCATGTTTAGCTTGCCAAGAAGGTCCAGAGATGGTGGAGAAAGACCCGTTAGCAACTCTCATCTTATCCTGACCAGACAACAAATGATATGAAGAGAATAAGGAGGACATATGTGTCATGTGGTCAGTTGCACCGGAATCAATAACCCAAGAAGTAGAGTCAATATAGCTAGTTGCACTAAAGGCAGAGATTGTACCTGATCTGGCAAGAGAGGTGGAAGCAAAAGAATTATTCCTTAGACGGGCTAATGCCCGGCTAAGGACCTCTACCTCACTAGCAGTGAAGCCCAAAGCACTAGCTCCAGAGGAATCAGCAACCTGCCTCATAGGAGAAGAAGACACTGTTGGTATATTCTGTGAGTTGTCACCATTGTTGGTGGTGACAAGATTCCCACTTGCCGCATGACCCTTCTGTTGCTTCTTGTCCTTTYTCAATGCADCTGGCTTCAGGTGAGGATACAGGACCCAACACTTTTCTTTTACATGTCTCTCACCACCACAATGAGTGCACTTAAGGTGCTTCTTGTCTAGATGTCTGTTTCCCTTAGTAGAGACCAGGGTTGAATGCTCTCCAAATTGTTCAGTTGGTTGAGTCTGAGAGTCAACTTGCATCTCCTTTCTCTTGACTTCTTCATTCCTCACTAGATAATAAACATGGTGTAACTTGGGCAATTCATCTCTCCTTAGAATTTGTGACCTTATACCCTCATACACTGGGTCCAGGCCAGCTAAGAACTTAAAGGCTCTGCTCTCTTCAATTTGCTTATCATGTCTCTCCTTGTCCCTGTTATTTTCCCAATCCAATATCAAGTGATGGTCAAGTTTTTCACAAAAACCTTCCAGAGTTGCAAAGTATGTTGCAACTGTCATATCCCCTTGCCTTATGGCAGCAATGTCTTGATTCAATCTGTAGATTCTAGCATTGTTTTTCTTCTGTCCATAGGTCTTAGACACCTTTTCCCAAATCTTGGTTGCTGTAGGAAAGTGATGAACAGTCCTGGCAACCCGAGGAGTCATAGAGGCAAGCAACCAGGACATAACCGTGGCATTCTCCTTGCGCCACACAGCATACTCTGCACTACCAACCTCAGGTTCCTTCTTGTTCCCATCTAAGTAGCCTGTGAGATCACGGGAAGTAATAAAAAACATTGCAGAAACGGACCACTCCCTGAAGTTGTATTCATCCAGCAGCACACTTGTAATCTGCAAGCTGTGCAGATTAGGGTTTTCCAGATTTGAAGACCTTGCAGCAGGTCTGTTATCCCTAGAAGAAACCTCTCCGGATATTGAAGACATCTTGATTGCAGCCTCTGTGTAGATGACACTGTTTAAGACTAGCCGAAGTGATCACAGTGCTGAAAAAGAGACTAGTTGCAGAATTGAAGAAGGTTCTGACAGCTCGCAACACTGTTTCAGACTTGCTGAGACTGTCACAGTTCTGAAGCAGTTCAGTTACAGCAGCAAATGAGGTGTTCTGGGCTGGTAACCGACCTGAAACTGAGGGCTCTCCACCACTATGCTATGCAGACTTCACTTGAGCTTCGAGTACTGCAACTGTGAAGAGAGTTCTCCCCCTTACGACCAATACTAGGACTGCTGAAATCAGTCCTCAACTAGGTCTGTCCTATACAGACCTCTCTTAGTAGCCGAATAGCTACTAACTACTAGGAACAGTCTAGTAGGACATCAGCTTCTGGGTCTTACTTCCCTTGCACCCTACAACCAAGGGAAACCCTAGGTTCGAACCTTGTGTTGTTCTCCTACAACCCTAGGGTTTCGCAGTAGCAACCCAGATAAAAAAGGAAAAGAAGGACAGCAAGAGAGAAGAGATGGTGTCGGCTGTAACCAGGAAGGTGCTTAAAGCTCTGATACCATGAAAGCTGAAATGCTGTAGCCGAAGCAGTAGAAGAGAGAAGAAGACCAAGAGATGCTGAGAATGTCAAACTGAATGACCCAGTCGACAGTACTATTATTTATATTAGAGTACAGTACAATRTTACARGAAATGAMTGGAATGCCCCTGATTAGTGATGGGACACCTAGACAACTTAAAACACTAAACAAACTTAGGCCCATTAACACAGGCCCAGTACATAACAACTTAAACTCAAATACAGGCTAATAAGAACTCTTATCAGCCGAACCATCAATACATGAAAACCTTCAACCTAACACCTAGAAAGGAAAACTTTGGGGGTCTTAATGTTCTGGAATGGATCTGAAAGCTATTTATCAGATTGTACAAAAATCTGAATTCGAATTGGAGACTGGGATGGTAAAATTAGTTGAGATTAGAATTGCAAACAGAACAAACATCATAAAAGGAACATAGATTCTAGTACAAAAAATGTATTAGGATGATCTATACTAGGTGTCTTTTTGATAGGAAAATATTCTCTGAGGTTCATGAATTCATTGAAAAGAGAAATTCCAGTCTTCTTCATTATGAGTTCAAGCAAGGTAAAAGAAATAGATTACTGACCTAATTCTACCTTTGTCCTTGTTGACCCAAATTAATACCTACTTGCACAATAACCAACAAATAAGCTCTTTGACTGACTTTTTCCATAACCTTTTGTCTCAAACTCCCTTTATGCTGTAAGCCAAGAACTTCCAAAAGTAAGCAATTTATTTTAGCTGTTAAGCTCTAATTTCCTTCAAGAATTGACATGTTTATATTCTCATGATCTGTATAAAGATCAAGCTGTTTGTCATAGTTCCTTCAGTATCATAGATTTTGAATAAGTGCACAAAATTCATGTTTGTTCATTCAGCATCTCACTAAAACATGCAGAACCCAATATCCACATGGAGGCATGATAGGTTATTCCTGGAATTGATGCAATGCATCTTGACCCAAGTGCAATGAGAAATAGGCAAAGGTTCCCACACCCTTTGTACAAGGGCTGGTAAAGAAATTAATTCAAGAAATGTAAATTCACTTGGCTACTTGAAATTTAGGAACATTAATAGGAAGGCCTATGGAGTGAGTAGATACAATAAGGAGAAGGATTAATATGGCAAACTTATATGGAACTAAATAAGTTGTCTACATACTTGGCAATTCCGATTAAGATTAAGATGTGATGGAGAAGAAAATTGGGTCTGCCTCACTTAAGTAGTATTTATATTGTGTACATAAATTACACTTAAACCCTTAAATACCCTTACAATAACAAGTATACTCTCAACACACCCCTCAAGTTGAGCATAGATGTTGTACATGCCCAATTTGCATAAATTTGACTCCAACTTGGATCAATGAACATCTTTGGTGAAATAATTTGCTAACTGAGATTCAGACTTAACAAATGGAGACAAACTTCACCACCTGCAACGTTTTCTCTGATAAAATGTTTGTCAACCTCAATATGCTTGGTACAGTAATTTTATATAGGACTGTCAGAAATATTTTTAGCTGCCTAGTTATCATAGTACAAATGTACAATCTCATCGGGCATTCATAGTCAATGCCAATTTTTGTTAGCAAATTGCACAACCATAAAATTTTTGAAACTCCATGGGCCATAGCTATATTTAGCTTTTGTGCTTGACCTTGCACCTACTGGTTGTTTCTTATTCCTCCAAGAACTAGGCTATATCCAACAAATAAAAATACAATGATCACCAATTATGCCAACCCAATCAACATCAGTATAGGCTTCAATTTTGAGATGACCATGAGGAGAATAGAGAATGCTCCTTCATAGACTACTTTTCAAGTAGCTTAATATTCAATTTACTGCAGCCATACAAGGAAGTTGAGGATGATGTATATATTGAAYCACCACACTAATAGCATACGAAATATTAGGAAGAGTCAAACACATATAGAGCCATTTTCCACAAGTCATTGGTACATACTCTTATCTGTTATTGGATCACCTTCTAAGCACAAATCTTGATTAAGATCAATAGGACTATAGGAGTGGAGTATCAGTTAGCTTGACTCCTAACTTGCTAGTGTCCTTAATCAATAAATATACCCTTCCTTGACCTTGCAACTTCAATAATTAAAAAAATATTTTAGTTTTCCAAGGTTTTCAATTTTGAATTCAGTAGCAAGATACTTCTTTAGTTGAATAATTTCTAATCATCACTCCTACATCATTCATCAATATAAACTATTAAGATAGTTATTGAGTTATTTCTCATCTTAATGAATAATGTATTATCTGATTGGGATTGCTTGAAATTCACATTCAAGAGAGCACCTATGAGACTATCAAACCAAGTTTTGGGCCATAAAGAGACTTCTTTAACCTACACATCTTGCCCTAACTCCTTGGAATAGAAACACCTAAATGTAATTTCATATATACTTTTTCTTGTAGTTTTCCATTGAGAAACCCATTTTTTACCTCCATTTGGTATAATATCCATGAAAATAGATAGAAAAAAAATTGGAGAATCCTTGGCTGAAACAATATACCCCAAAAACACAAACCAAAAGCCCAAAGAGCCCTTATTTGGGCGCCCAAATACAAAAGGAGACAATGACCAAAAAGCCCTTATAATTATAGATTCTCAACACTCCCCCTCAAGTTGAGCATAGATATCCATCATCCCAACATGCCTATATTACTATCTTCTCTTTGATGAAATATTGATCTACTAAATATGTTTTGTATGGTCATGTTGCATAGGATTATGAGCGATGTTTATAGTTGCTTGGTTGTCACAATAGAGTCTCATCAAAGCATCAATCTAAATTCCCATCTCTATTATTAAGGTCTTTAACCATAGTAATTCAAATACTCCATGGGGCCTTGTATTATGCCTTTTTTCTAGAACGAGCAACAACTATTGTTTCTCTCTTCTCTATTATACCACCTTGCCTCCTACTAGTATAGTAGCTAGAGGTAGATCTCCTATCATCAATAGATCTTGCCCAATCTACTTCAAATGCCCATGGTTGGAGTACATCATTCCCTTATCAAGGCATCCTTTCAGATAGGCAAGAAATTTTGCTTGCATGTGATAAGTCCTTGGTTCATGCATATATTGACTTACCACACCAACTGCTTCCTACTAGTATAGTAGTCAAATGTAGATCTCTTGTCATCAATAGATCCTGCCAAATCTACTTCAAATACCCATGGTTGGAGTATATCTTTCCCACGCTAGGGAATCCCTTCAGATAGGCAAGAATTTTGCTTGCATGTGATAAGTCCTTGGTTCATGCATATATTGACTTACCACACCAGCTGCATAGTATAGAGAACAAAGGGGCTTTAGGAAACAAAAGATGATGTGGGGCCTTATACCCTAGCAATCGAGATGGCATACAATTGATAATATATGCAACACACATAACATCCATCCTGAAATGTTTTGGAACATGGATATGTAATAACAATCCATGAGCAACCTCAAGAAGATGACGATTTTTTCTCTTAGCAACATCATTTTGTTGAGGTGTCTTAGCACAAGAGCTTCGATGAAGGGATCCACATAAAACAAAGAGCTCCGTGAGATCACTATGAAAATACTCCTTTGCATTGTTTGATTGGAAAATATGAATCTCAATCTAGAATTGAGTAAAAATCACGTATTGAAAATCTTTCACAATCTTTGGCACTTCATCTCTATATCGCATGGGATAAATCCAAGTATATTGGAGTAGTCATCAATCAATGTAATGAAATACTTATAACTAGTTTCAAAAGGTAGAGTAACAGGGCCCCAAACATCAGAATAAACAATGTGAAAATGAAATTCAGATATTTTATTTCTTAAAAGAAAAGAACTTCTACAATGTATACTCAATTGACATGTCTGACACGACAACTCATTTAATGACATAAGACTTAAATAATTTTGGAAACACAACCTTTTAGGACTCAAAAGAAAAATGACTAAGACGACTGTGCTATAAGTAAACTCTCACTAGACGGACTCAAAGACTGTGTGGCCACAAGACCAACTTTATTCTTCAACATGTAGAGACCATCCACCATACTTCCTCCTCTACCGATTGTCCTCCCATAGGTCAAATCTTGGAAAACACAAGAAGAGGGAAAAATGTTACTGAGCAATTCAAAGAGTGAGTATGCTATTGATGGAAAGTAAATCGATAGGCAATTTTGGAACATGCAACACATTTGTAAGGCTGAAGGGAAGGGAGATAGTTCCTTGACTGACTATGGTAGAGAATGACCCATCAACCAGTCTCACCATATTTCTCCTAGAGAGTAGGTTATATGCCTAAAACAAGTTTGACTTACTAGTGATTATCCATGGTGATTTAGATGTATAAGATGACACATGGTATTCAGTGGTAGAGTTACTTGATGTAGATACAAAAGAAGTAGGAGTGGGGCCAAAATCCACATGACAAAGTGTCCTACATATAACCCTAAATGGTCATGAGAGGAATTGATAATCACTTCCTTGGGATCAGAACCAGAGGGACATTCTTGAGATGCCATGGGACGAGTCTCTTGAGAGGCCACATTGCTGAATTGTATTTCTTTTGATTTTGTTGAACTGGCTTTTTTACTTTGATCAAATGCTGATTTTTTACTTAATTCCTGAGCCCACATAGGCTTCCCATGGAGATCCCAACATGTGTCTCTAGTGTGCCTGGGCTTTTGATAGTATGTGATCGTCCACCCTCTTTTATAAGTCATCATTCTTAAAAGAATCCCCTCCATTTCCACTTGTACCTCCCTTGACTACCAGGGAAACTGCTCCCCCTTTGAACAGTTCAGCACACTTCTACTCTCCTCAGACTAAACTAAGGCATAGACCTTGTTAGAATTCGGGTCTGCCTTAGAGTTCTGCCTGTTTGAGATCAGTTATGTAGAAGAAGAAAGGTGAAAGAGAGAGAGAAAGAGAGAGGAGAGAATTCTGGTTCGAGCTGAAAGAGTCAATTTGACTTCTCCCAGTCGGCCAGGAAGTATTTATATTATTATTAAAACATAACTGAAAAGACCTATGTGCCCTTACTTAAGTTAAGAGCACTTGTTCCAA
>NW_010729211.1:102296-114170 GCF_000365185.1 Nelumbo nucifera
AGCTCGCGGATATCCTCACCAAGGCTGTACCAAGGAAGAAGTTAGAGACAGACCTATCCAAGTTGGGAATGATAGATATCTACTCCCAACTTGAGGGGGAGTGTAGAGAACACTGATGTGGGCCCCACTGCAGTGGGACCCCATAAATTTCAAAAAGAAGAGAGAAGAGAGAAAAGAAGAGGGAAGAGAGAAGAAAGAAGGGGTTCGGTTGTTAATTCTGCCGCCCCATAAATTTCATTATATAGTTTAGTTTCCTTACAAGAATAAGAGATAAAAAAAGGCAAATTCTAATCCTATCTAGAATAGAACAAATCATAACTAGGATAAAGCCATCCGGCCCAACTTAAAAAGGATTAAAAGAAAATAACTAAGTGTAGGTATGGAACCACACACACTAGAACCTAAGTGTGGGTATAGAACCTCACACTCATTTTTTTTTTTTTTTTTTTATCAATAACAATTTCATTAATTCACCAAAGAGGTTACATAAGGAAGACAAACACACTTATCTTCCAAGTAAAATCAAGAATGGAACCTCACACTCATGGCTACTAACTATTTCTACACTCCTCAAGTTGGGAGTAGATATTTGTCATGCCCAACTTGCGTAAGTCTGTCTCCAATTTGATTTTTTTGACTGCTTTGGTGAAGAGATCAGCTAACTGCATGTTTGAGGCAATGTAAGGAAGGCATACTTCTTGAGATGCAACTCGCTCTCGGATAAAATGTCTATCCACCTCGATATGCTTAGTCCTGTCATGCTGTATTGGGTTTTGGGCAATATTAATTGCAGTTTGATTATCGCAATACAGCATCAGAAGCTTCTCATAATCAATTTCCAACTCATTAAGCAATGATCTCAGCCATAACACTTCTGCAACACCATTGGCCATGGATCTGCATTATGCTTCTACACTAGAGGGAACAACAACATTCTATTTCTTGCTTCTCCAGGAAACAAGATTTCTCCCCACAAATGCACAATATCCAGAGGTGGATCTCCTGTCATCAACACATCCAACCCAATCCGCATCTATACACTTCTATTTTCATGTGACTACTATTTTTGAAGAGTGTACCTCTCCCTAGACATCTCTTTAAGTAGGCAAGAATTCTTTCTACTATAAGGAGGTGGGTGATCTTAGGAGAATGCATGTATTGGCTAACAACACTGACAACATAAGAAATATCTGGTTGAGTTAGACAGAGATAAAGAAGTTTCCCAACAATCCTTTGGTACATAGCCCTGTCCCCAAGAAGTTCTCCTTTTTCTGCACTTATTTTATGGTTAAGCTCACAATAGGTGTGTCAGTAGGTTTCACTCCTAACTTTCTAGTTTCTTCCAATAAGTACAAAACATACTTCCTTTGAGAGAGTGCAATTCCCCTAGGTCCTTCACTTCAAATTCCTTGTGAAGATGCTGTTTAAGAGTTTCAATTTCACTAATATCACTCCCTGTTATCATAATGTTATGTACATAGATTGCAAGTAGAGTCAGGGAAAGACCTATCTTCTTAAAGAAGAGAGTGTGATCTGATTGAGCCTATATGTAGCCGAATTTGTCCAAAGCCAGTCAACCTATCAAACCAAGCTCTTGGAGATTGTTTCAATCCATACAAAGCCTTCTTCAGAAGGCAAACTTTCTTTCTTGCTTCTATACTATAAAAACCAGGGGGTAACTCTATGTATACCTCCTCTTGAAAGTCTCCGTTGTGGAAAGAATTCTTAACATCCAGTTGGAATAGGGGCCATGAGAAGTTCACAGCAATGGATAGTAGGACTCTAATAGTGTTCATCTTTGCAACAGGTGCAAAAGTTTCCGTATAGTCTATGCCATAAATTTGTGTGAATCCCTTTGCAACCAATCTGGCCTTATACCTCTCTACAGTACCATCAGCATTATATTTCACAGTAAACACCCATTTGCACCCAATAGGTTTCTTCCCTTTAGGCTGACTAACTAGTTCCCATGTGTTGTTCTTAACAAGAGCATCCATCTTTGCTTGCATTTCTTCCTTCCGTTCAAGTATCAAAAGGGCTTCTTGCACCTTTCTGGGTATAGGAATAATAGCAATAGATGCCAGGTAAGATCTATAGGATTCTGAGAGACAATCATAAGAAAGGAACTTGGAGATGCAATGGGCAGTGGATGAGGTGCAACGACGCTTCCCTTTACGAATTGCAATTGAAAGATCAAGGTCATCTGACGGTGGAGGCTGAGCATTTGTAATAGTGGGATCAACAGTGGGAGCTGTAGTAGCGTCTAGATCTGGGGTTGTAGAAGATGTTGGAATTGACCTGGACTGCTGTTGAGAACGAGAATCAATCTGCCTCCACCACTTTCTGTGATACACTCTCAACTCTGCATTTTTGACGACCCTCTTTACAACTCTCCCTCTCAGTAATTGGAACAGGTAAAGGAACTTTTGGGGCTGAAACTGAAATCCCTTCCTCACTACTCTCCCCCTGAGGAGAAGCCCTATAATAGTAGGGCATATCCTCAAAAAAAGTGACATCCATGGACACAAAACGCTTCCCTAAAACAGGCTCATAACAGCAATATCCCTTTTGATTTTGTRCATACCTATGGAAAATACATTTAGTATTTTTGGGGTCAAACTTAGAGTGATGAGGTCCAAGGATTTGAACAAAAAAAGTACACCCAAAAGTTTTGAAGGGAATAGTGAATAGGTCCTCATTTGGATACAGAAGACTGAATGAAATTTGCATGTTTAGAACCCGTGAAGGAACCCTGTTAATAAGGTACATGGCTGTACGGATTGCATCCCCCCAAAAGCGCATGGGAACATTAGAGTTAAGCCTGATGCTTCTGGCTACCTCTAAGATATGTCTATTTTTTCTCAGCAACCTGTTTTGTTGAGGTATATGAGGACAAGTGCTCTGATGAATGACCCCATGATCAAGGAGATAGGATGCCAAGGGCTTTGCAAAGTATTCCTTGGCATTATTGGATCTAAAAGTTTTGATCTTGGTTTCAAACTGGGTTAGAACCATCTGATGGAAAGCCTGGGTCAGAGAAGGGACCTCATCTCAAGAGTGCATAAGGTAAACCCATGAGAAATGGGTATAATCATCAACAAATAACAAGAAATATTTGTACCTCCCCATGGTGGGAGTATGATATGGCCCCCAAACATCGGTATGCATAATTTCAAAAGGAAGGTTGCTTCTTTTATTACTTAAAGGACAAGACGATCTACTATGTTTTGCGAGCTCACAACCTTCATACTTCAAACTAGACACTTCGATTGACTCAAAATAAGTTTAGAAAAACTCTTCAAAGACCTAAAAGACAAGTGACCTAAGCGGTTATGCCAAAGCATAATCTTACTCCAAGACTGAGAGAAAAACAATTTCCCCACTTCACTCTGCTTCCCCTGTGAATGTTCAAGCAGGTAGACTCCATTCATCTCCCAGCCAATCCCAATCACCTTCTTCGTTTCCAGATCCTGAAAAACACACCGATCAGGGAAAAAGGTTACTGAACAGTTTTGATTTTTAGTAATACTACTAACTAAAAGCAAGTTAGCACTAAGCTTGGGGACATGTAAAACTGAGGATAAGGTGATGGCATCAGACAATCTGATGTCTCCCTTGCCAGAAATTGGCACAAGGGAGCCATCAACAATAGAAACTATTTCTCCTAGAGGATAAACAATAGGTGCTAAATAAAGTAGATAAGTTGGTCATATGGTTTGAAGCACCTGAATCTATTACCCATAAAGGTCTATTGTTACGTGGGACACAAGCATGACATGCGGTAGCTCTTGTACCTGTATGAGCAAGGGCTGAAGTAGGATGAGCAGGTGTGGTAGCTAAAGACTGAGATGTAGATCCAGAAATACCAGCTTCATTCTCTAGCTGTGTCAGTGCAGCCCAGACAACTGCTAAGGCATCCAAAGATGTGGTCCTTGTGTTGGAGGAAGATGCACTGTCAATAGTAGTTGTTACATTAGCACTCCCCTTCTTGTTTCTAAGTCTAGCTGGCATTAGGTGAGGATGCAACTTCCAACAGGTGTCCCTAGTGTGCTTGGGCTTCTTGCAATGATCACAAAAAATATCTCTTTTGTCCTCCTTCTTAACTTCCCTTTCCTTCTCCCCTCCAACCTTAAATTTTGTTGCTGCCAAGGCTGCTTCTGTGGGCTGAAAAGATAGCATTACCTTCCTCCTACTCTCTTCATTGTGGACTAATGAGTAGGCCTGAGATAGAGCCACACTCTCCCTAGTGAGAGGTTGTTGTCTTGTAATATCAAAATCTGAGTTTAGACCGGCTAAGAACTCAAAAACCCTATTTGTTTCAATCAGTTTTCTATATGTTGCTGCATCCCTCTGGCTTTCCCATTCAATAGTTTCCAAGTGAACAATTTCATGCCAAAGGGATTTCAGAGTAGCAAAATACATTAAGACTGGCTTCTCCCCTTGCTTGAGGTTTTTTACCTCACACTTCAGCTCATAAGCTCTAGCAACATTGAGGGGTTGGGAATAGGTCTCCTTCATGCTGTCCCAAATCTCCTTGGTTGTTTTTGCCCAGAGATAGTTTCGGCTGATGTGGGGCTGCATAGAATTACATAGCCAAGTCATTACTAAGTAATTCTCTTGAACCCATTTCGGATGTGGTGTATCTTCCTCTGCTGGCTTCTTTGTATCCCCCCAGTCACATAACCCAATTTACCTCTTCTTCCAATGGCCATCATTGCTGATTGGACCCACTCCAAGTAATTGTTTCCACCAAATCTAACAGTGGGTAATCTGAAAAGAGTTTTCAGTCATGTTACCAGCTCCAAAAAATCCTTCCCCTTGTGTTTTTAACTCACTTTCAAACTTCTCCATTCCAAGAGAGCACTAATAAGCTAAAAATCCAAGAAGAAGACCTAAAAAAGGATATATATTTTTTTTCTGCAACACTAAAAATTAGAGAAAACAATCCCAGAATTTAATTTCTGCAAATAAATCCCTTCCAAGAGAGCAAACATAGTCAAAGAGTCAACTCCTAGTAGACAATAATCAGTCCAATAATCACAGTTTGGTTTTTAGCCGCACCCTCCAAGAAACAGTCCAATAATCACAGTCAAAGAATTCCCAATCCAAAAAACAGTTCGTAGGGTTAAGAATAAACCCTAGAAAATTCATTTTTTTTTTCTCACAAGAAAAGGCCTTAGTCTAAAAACAGTTCATAGGGTTAATAATAAACCCTAGAAAACTCAGTTTTTTCTCAGCTGCACCTTCTAGATAAATCTAACTTATCTCTTACTGCTGTTGGCCTCAAGAATAGGTGAAAGATTTACCCAGAAATCTGATTCTTGATAAAAAACTCTGATCGCCACCTTCAATTCTTGATAAAAAATCAATCTTGATCCCTTTACCTTCTCTGGTTCTTCCTTATTACCAAAAGAAACTCTCCAATCTTTGAACAGTTGCTAAAGATCTCAGGTAACCTCCAAGAATCAGGCAAAAGAAAGCTCCTTTCTAATCTTCCAGCCCTAGGTAATTCTATGTGGTTGGCTGGGTTAGACTCACATGAGAAGCCCTAGATCGTGCTCTGATACCAACCTGAATAAACAAAAAGATGCTGCAGTGGTTGATGAAAAGAAAACAGGTTCGAAAAGAAGAAGAAAGAGAGAGAAATAAGAGAGAAAATGAGAGGGAAGAGAGAAGAAAGAAGGGGTTCGGTTGTTATTTCTGTCACCACATAAATTTCATAATATAGTTTAGTTTCCTTACAAGAATAGGAGATAAAAAAAGGAAAATTCTAATGCTATCTAGAATAGAAGAAATCATAACTAGGATAAGGCCATCTTGCCCAACTGAAAAAGGATTAAAAGAAAATAACTAAGTGTGGGTATGGAACCACACGCACTAGAACCTAAGTGTGGGTATGGAACCTCACACTCGTGGCTACTAACTATTTCTACAATATTCTTAACAGAAAGGATTACTATTGCTTCCTTTAGGATAATCTTGTAGGCCCAAGGATTGACAAAGATAAGAAAAATATCAGAAAATAAGTTTCAAAAGACATGCTTTCAAGAAAGAAGAATTTTAAGCAATAAATAAAAATAAATCAACAAATTTCAAAACTACTTAAAGAACTAGCAAGGATCAAGCAAGCTCACAAGAAAAGAAATAATAATTCAGTGAAGTTAGATTGAGAATGAAAATAGAAGAGAAAGGTTAAATGTTATCCATGAAGAAGAGAGAATAGCAAAAAAAAATAAAAAAGACTATTGCTTCAACTAAAAAAGGCCAATACCCAATTTTGGTCTCAGCTATTTGGGGTCTTGGGAGGGTTAGACTGGGTAAGGACCATAGGATCATAACATTTGCCTATTTATGTTTTGCACAAAGTGGTCACCCTCAAACTCAAACCTGTGTTTTCACCTTTGCTTGCATGGGATTTTACCATCATACCAAGTAATGGCCCCTACATTGCTTCAACTGATCATTCAAATTTCTATTGCCTTACAATAGTTACTTGTAACAAAAGAAGAGGGTTCACGAGCCCTCGGACACCTTTTTTAAACCTACTACAACTTTTAGGAAAGAAGAAAACTTTTAGAGAATAAAAACCTATTCAGGGACCTCATCTCACAGCTTAAGCTTTTAGGTTGAACGGTTCCTTAAGAAAGTTGGGTGGCAGATAGAGGTATTCTCTTCTGACTGAACCTAGTTCTCTCCTCTCCTTTTCTTCTCTTCTCTTCTCTTCTCATTATTTCTGGTTTCTTTTATTTTTCTCCTGTACTTAAATTGATTCCAGGTTGTTCTCATGGTATCAGAGCCTGTTTGACCAAGTGGTCTAGTGTTTGATCCTCATCACCCCCATTATAATTAATTAATATTCAGCACAATATATGAGAGGGTCTGTGCTTGTCCATGCTTCAAGCCCAATGGAATTTCACGTGAAGGGGCATGTTAGAGAATAAAAACCTATTTGGGGGCGTCACCTAACAGCTTAAGCTTTTAGGTTGAATGGTTTCCTTGAGAAAAACTATCAGCTAATTTATAATAAGTGGATTCTACAAGATGAACAAGAAAACCTTGAAATCCCATCAATACCAAAATAAATATAGAAGTAGCCCAAAACTCAAAAAATGGCTTTTATTTGGAAGGAATTACAAATTTGTTACTGAAATATGAGATATAAGGATATTTCAATTTTCTCCCACATAATGAATGATTTTATTCAGCTGATTGAACTTAACCCCTTATGTAGGCATGTTTCAGAGGCTGGTTGAGGTGGCTGGCTCTACTGGAAGATTTGGGCCACACTTCCTGTTTTTGCCTTTGTTCTCTTAGATCTCTTTCGTTGAAAAAGAAAGAAGAAAAAAAATTCCTTTATTCCTTCTGCAATGTATGATGGAAGTCAAATTGATAGGATTCCATCTTGTGACCAAAATCAAGATGAATGGATGGTTCAAATTTGGAGAGTGTTGGGTTATCACCTTCTTGGGTTCTTCATTGTAGTTTTGTTTGACAATTCTAAGATATTTTACAGAAAAAGAACTATTTAATTGGTAATTTTCTTAAATAGGACCTCTGGTGGAACTGATCTGATTCAAATTTAGGTGAGGAGCTGTCTCTCACACTCTTGTGCATCATTTATATGGCATATTGGATTCACAAGTTAGTCATATTGACCTAAGTATTTCATTTAACAAATTCTTACCATGAAAGTATTGCAGTTTCTACTTGATGAAATCTAGTATTTTTAAGCCACACTTTTATAGCAATCACTTTATAATACATGGTTTCCTTCTGGGTTCACAATTTTTTCTGCCTTCTTTCTTTTCTTCATTGCTGTTATCTTTCTATTCTTTTATTTTAGTTGCACACTTGGAACCTCTGGATATTGGCCTTTGTAGTGATACTAAGTTTAACTATCACAAGGTGTTTAAACTTTATGGACTTCTGAGCCAAAATTTTCAATCCTAATTGTTTGTATAACTTCTGTGCAAATGTGCTTGATATTATAACCAGAGGACCACGATGGGCAAGTGTCAACCTTGGAATTTTTATTTGCATACAATGTTCAGGCATACATCGGAGTCTTGGAGTGCACATATCAAAGGTATTCATTGTTCCATTGTTTATACCTTGATCACAATTATTAGTTTTTTTAACATAATAAAATCATGGCTTTAGATGCTGATTACATTATGAAAATACTGACAATATGTTGYTGATTTCTTCTCTTTTGTTTTCTTTCTTTGTTTTATTGAAGGTGGTGGAGGGTTTCAATATTCTTGACACAATTTATTTGTGGACAGAATACAAAATTTTCTTCATATCATATTTCCAAAACTATGCTGGTTCACTAATGTTTTCTTTCTTACACATTAATTCTAAACCAAGAAATAGCATCTAAACATCTTACTGACAAAAAAAAAAGAATTTTCTCATTATGACTACCATAGCCCCCAACCTTTTCCTGCTTTATTGTAGTGTTATCCAAATATGTATGGCTGACTTTGTTTCTAAGCTAGGGTGTAGGCTGAAGAATCCAAATGATTTGAAAGTGTTAAACAACATAAATAGCTCTGCTACCATGTCAACTAACATAAAATAGAATAGCAAATCAAGGAGAAAACAAGAAGAAATAGAGAAACACCAAGATTTAATGTGGTTTGTCTTGGATAGCCTACATCTACGGGAGGAGAAGAAAAATATCCACTATGAGAACAAGAGATACAACTCTCTCTCTCTCTCTCAGCCACACTCTTCCCCACTCCTCCTCAAACCCTAATCTCACACAACCATTGGTTTAAAGAAGCAACAAATGGAAATGTATTAGAATTACACTGAAGCACCCTGTATTTAACTGTAATATGTTAATAGCACGGCTTTCAACACACATATGTCAACTACAATCTTTCTTTGGTGTGAGCAAAGCTAGTACAACACATGGGCTTAAGCTTTCACGGATCAGCCCCTGCTTCAACAACTCTGCTACTTGTCTTTGGAGCTCCTCATGCTCCTTAGGGCTCATGCTCCTTAGGGCTCATTCTATAGTAGGGTAAGTTAGGCAATGTTGCTCCCAACATTAAATCTATATGATGTTGTACATCTCTTAGTGGAGGAAGGCCATTGGGTAATTCCTCAAGCATCACATCAGCATACTCATGAAGTAGCTTCTTCACCATCTCTGGAATGGGTGTTTTGTTTGCTATCTTCTTTTGAAGAGAGTACTGGCTGGCTTAGTTTCCTTCTTTGGAAATGAATCAAGTTGCATTGATTATCTTCTTATTGTCTTTCACAAAGTTGTATGTGTTATTGTCCCCATAATGAATGGTCTTATGGTCATATTTCCATGGGCATCCCAAAAGAATATGGCATGCATCCATTGGGACAATATCACACCATACTAATTCTTCAAATGTATTATCAATAGAGAAATTAATTAAGCATTTAGTAGAAACTCTTACCTCATTTCCTTTGCTGAACCACAAAAGGAATATGGTCGGGGTGTTGAATAGTCTTGAGTTGAAACTTGTCCGCCATCTCTTGAGAAACAAGATTCTCACTACTCCTGTTGTGAATAATCAGGTTACACAACTTCCCACCATCACGTGTTCTAAATATATTCTTTCTCAACCAGTCCCCTGGTAGCAATTCTAAAGGTGCAACCATGGAGTGCCGTGCCGTATCATTAGAGCTTCACCCTCAATGTCCCCATCCAAGTTTTTTTCCTCTAAAGCATTAGCTTCAGTAGTTTCAACCACTTGTCCATCCTCAACATGACCTATATCATCTTGCTGTGTTCATTAATGACTTCATCAACCAGGTGTGTTTGCCCTTCAATCCTTCTCTTAGGAGATTCATTGGAACGATGTCCCAACTCCATACACTTGAAACATCTAATAGTAGGCTGCCTTTGATTTCTCCTTGTTGCATCTAAGAGCCCATGGATTGTAGGTCGTGTTTGGTTGATCCCATGACCCCTACCAGCCCCAACACTTCGACTTATTGATGAAGATGTATCTTGGACAGCACTTAGTTTCCGCCTTGAGCTCCGACCCAATTGATCTTCAACCTTTAGAGCTAGCTGATATGCATCATTTACCTTATACGGACAATGCAGACTGACTTGATCTTGTATTGGCAACCTCAAACCATTGATATATCTACTAACTTTTTGCTATTCAGTTTCTGTCATATTACTCTAAAGAGTTAATCTATTAAACTCTTTTATGTACTCCTTTACACTCTTTTCCCATGACCTTAAATTTTGCACCTTTTGGTAAAGAGTTTGCTCATAATCTAGTGGTAAGAATTGTGATTTCAGCTTTTCTTTCATTCTTCTTGTAGAGATACTGGGTCGAATGGGCCCTAGTATTTGTTTTTATGTTTAAGTAGTGTGTTTTTTTTTTTTTTTGTATGTTAATGGGCCTGTTAACCTCTTTTATAAGTTCTTTTAAGTTCTTACTTAGTTGGCTGCCCATTTAAGGGCAGACTTGTAATTAACCTAGTTAATGAAGATTAATAAAAGAATTAGTGTGGGGAGAGAGGAGATCATTTGAAATCCTCCTTCTTTCTCCCTTCTTCTCCATCCTTTTCTTTTTCTTCTTTTCTCCTATAATTTGAAATATTTTACTGTTCTTTTATTGGACTGAATAACATCTTGGTATCAGAGCAGGTCTTCCTCCTCTTTTGGTTTTCTTTTCTTTTCTCATACACCCTTCAATTAGAAGAGTATATGGAGAGATAAGTTGTTGATTATTCAGAGAACTTTTTTGCCTAGTTGGTAAAGGGTTTGGAGAGTCAGAATTTGGCTATCGATTGCCAAGAAAGTGGGGCTATTGATTTTTTGCCAAAAGCCCTAGTCGACTAGAGAGTTTCCAGTTGTAGGATAGAGATACTGTTTGGTTGTGGCGCTCAAGGCTTGGAGGACTCCTTTTGACCTCTAGAAGTGAGTGGTTGCAATTGGAAGAGGTTTGGGAAGCTTTGGTAGGAGCGATTGCTTCTTCTCTCTTTCTCCCCAGAAGACGGATGTAGTGAAACCCTAGTTTTGGGTCCTTTAGGTGTTGAACTGACCGTAGTTAGGTTTATAAAGATTGAAAACATTGTTTTTTTATTTTTGTTTGGTCAACGAAGCAATTTGGAAGTGAGATGAAGCAGATCTCGATGCCAAAGGTTGGTCCAATAGATTCCCTTTTGATAAGAGTGACTACAATCAAACTGGATGGAACCAATTATTTGGCCTAGGCACAACCTATAAAGGTTTATGTCTATAGTAGAGGTAAACTGGGGTTTCTCACGAGTAGTGAGGAGAAACTAACAGAGACTGATCCTACATATGAGAAGTGGATGCAAGAGAACTACATAGTGATTGGATGGTTAGTTAATTCTATGCAGCCTCACATAAATCAACATTATCTTTGGATGACTTCGGCTAAGGAGATTTGGGATAGTGTTACAAAAACGTATTCTCAGAAATTGAATGTTGCAAGGGCCTACAAACTGAAGAATGAATTTAAAAATTTGAAATAGGGGGAGAAGAGTGTAGCTTTCTAATACTTAATGTTGAAGTCCCTATGGAAGGAGATTGATGTTATGGAAACAGTGGTATGGGAGAGCACCGAGTGAAGGGATGAGAGATCCATCGTATGGACGCCCAAAGATTGCGGAATAAGGGGGCAAATTTCAAAAAAAATTTTCTCTCCCTTCAACTGGGAATCACATTCCCTATTTAGAAAATCATATTTTCAATGATCATTCATGAACCATAAATTGAACCAGATCTGAACCAAAAGGAGTAGGGGAGGATTATACCTGATACGGAGAAACAGTATCCCCCAACGAAGGTGTTCACGCCCAAGGAAGGATCCAAAGACTGCTCCCACTGAAGATGGCGTAGTG
>NW_010729211.1:115785-142278 GCF_000365185.1 Nelumbo nucifera
ACATGAATCAAATATGCACTTTTATTCATTTACAATAAACTCATAAAGTACATCATTCTGATTGAAGCTAAGGGCATACAAAACTGTCTAACACCGAGGATGCAGAGACATTCAGAAAATTCGTGGAATGAAACATGGTGTTTGAGTTTCTTGCAGGACTTAACCCTGAGTTCGACATTACCAGGAAGAATATTCTGGCCAAGGATGAGGAGAGCAGGTGGTAGGTGTAGTTACAGGGTCCACCTATAGAACACTTTGCTCATGTTGGAATAAAGCCAAAGGGTCCGACTGGGAAGAAAAAAGTGATATGTGAATATTGCAAGAAACCAAGGCATACTAAGGATACCTATTGGAAATTTCATCCAGATCTTCTCCTTGACAAGTTTCGGAATAACAACAATAACAGTAATTTTAAGAAGAATGATTAGACTGGAAAGCCTAAGAATGCTAATGTTGCCACATGCCTGAAGGAGGGAATAGGGAAAGTGAAGAAAAATAAGCTATGGAGCAGCTGGCAGCAGTAAAGGCAGAGTTTGAAAAGTATGGGAGAATACTGAATCACTTGAAAACCACTGTCTTAGCATCCAACCCTTCCAACAACACCTCATCATCCGCATTTGCTCACTTAGGTACTTGTGCTTCTGCAAATCATGTATTGTTTCAGTTAATCATAAAATCCCTTAGATTATTGATTCTGGTGCATCAAACCATATGACCAGTTTATCTAACCTCTTTTGTTCATATCAACTCCTCTCTGGAAGAGAGAAGATATCCCTTGCTGATGGGTCTTTTGCTCCCATCTCTAGCAAAGAGGATATCAAGGCCTCTAACACCCTTATCCTCTGCTCTTCATGTCCCCAAACTTAATACCAACCTTTTATCTGTTAGTAGCTTGACTAAATCCATGAATTGTACCATAACCTTTTTTTCTTACCCATTGTGTTTTTCAAGACCTAACATCTCAAAGGACGATTGGGAGTGGCCATGAGGCTAAGGGAATATACTTACTAGACACACCTGATAGGAGTCTTGGACCACCTAATGGAGTAGCCTTGGAGTCTGTTTTGTCAGAGTCTTTTGATAAAGTCATGTTATGTCATTTATGGTTTGGTCATTTACCCTTTTTGCTTTGAGTTTGTTTCCCGATATGTTTAAGGGAATGTTTCTATCGAGTTTTCATTGCGAGTCATGTGAACTTGCAAAGCATTGTAGACATTCTTATTCAGTAAGCAATAAAAGATCTATTTCTCCTTTTCATATTGTGCACTTTAATGTGTGAGGGCCATATCATCTGCCTACTATGGGGGGTTACAAGTATTTTATCCTCTTTATTGATGATTATTCTCATTATACTTGGATTTACCTCATGAAATCCCGGGATGAAGTTCCAACCATTGTGCAAAAGTTTCATGAACTTGCTCTTACTCAATTTAACACCTAGATCAAAATATTCCGCTCTGGTAATGCTAAGGAATATTTTGAGAAGAACCTTTCATCATACTTTGAGACCTTTAGGGTTATTCAACAAAGTTCTTGTTCCTACACTCCATAACAGAATGGAGTGGCGAAAAGGAAGAACTGTCATGTAGTTGAGGTTGCTAGATGCCTCCTGTTTGCATCTCATGTTCCTATCAAATTTTGGGGGGATGTTGTTCTTACTTCCACATATTTGATTAATGATATGCCTTCTTAGGTTCTGGGTTTTAACACTCCACTTAGCCTTCTCTTTTCGAATGAGGATCTCTTTCCTCTTCCTCTCCGAGTTTTTGAGTGCACCTGCTATGTACATGTTCATAATCATTAGAGACATAAATTTGAGACTAAGGCACATAAGTGTGTCTTCTTAGGATATGCCTCCACACAGAAGGGATATTGTTGTTTTGATCTGGTTCGTGGCACCCGTTGTCTCTAGGGATGTCACATTTGTTGAGTCCACTCCTTTCTTTGGTGTTTCTCTTGAAGGGGAGCATTTTGAGGAGCCATTTGTTGTCCCCAATTGTTCCTCTTACTATTCCTTTTGAGTTTCCTATTGAGCCATCTTCCTCTATTGATTCTCCTTCCACTAGGTCTACCTCTCATGTTCCTTCTCCTCCAAATCATCCTCCTAGTTTTCCCTCACATCTCATTGTCCTAATGTGGTACCAAAGACAAAAATTCTGGCATGGGCAAGTTGTTTCCACTCCTTCTACAGAGCCTCTAGCACCTCCCATCACTTCTGGGGTAACAGGTCAGCCTTCATCTAATCCTTCTGCTACCTATCTCCTACCTATTACTCTTTTTTTGCCTCTGTTTCTACCCATGTGATTCCCAAGTCTGTACTAGAAACCCTATCCAAACCTGAATGGAGGGATGCTATGATGACTGAACTAGATGCTTTGCATAAGAACTATACCTGGGGTATTGTGGATTTGCTTGAAGGGAAGGAACCAGTGGGTTGTAAATGGGTGTTCACTATTAAGTATCATTCCGATGGCACTATTAAGAGATTTAAGGATAGATTGATTGTTAAAGCTGCGTTTGGTTGGAGTACGAATACAAATTTGTAGACTGCAAAACAAAAATGTTTGGTTCATGTGAGTGCAAAGTGGTTCAAGATTTACACATCCACTTTGCACTCAGTTCATTTGTTTCGAAAGATGCAAATAAGAATACAATTTTTGCAGATGTAACTGTTCCTTGCTACCAAATGGTGTTCCAGCTACTCCCACCATTAAACAAATATAAAAAATGACAGACCATTAAATAAATATAAAAGTAACAAAAATCCTTTTGTTAAAGACTTCTTTTTGAAATTACAGAATTTAGCAAATCTCTTGCTGAGTGCATTCTTGGACATAAGAGTAGGCTCAGCTTCTTCTGGTTCTTTTGTTAAAAGTATTCTTCTGTTGAAAGACTAATGATTAACCTGAAAACATGAAAACGTGTTCAAGTTTGCTAAACATCCCTTCTGCACTTCTGTAAACACCTGAAAACATCACCTGGAGCAGAAGTTATAATTCATTGGCATTTGTAAATCTTAATTTTCAATGTGAACTTTCTGAGATTATTAGAGTTCATTGAACAAGACATACACCAAGCATGGTAGCGATATTTGGGTGGATCATGCCAGAACCTTTTGCCATTCCCCCAATTCTTATGCAAGTTCCTCCAACCTATGCAACCCAACAATTGCGATCATGGATATGACATCACGTTAAAGTTGTCAGGAGCATGAAAATTAAGTACATACAAAATAATGCTCCCACAAAGTACTGTTTTTATGTTACCTCTTCGTTCAAGTAATTAAGGTGTTATGTCAGCATGACTTCTTTTATTAAAGATGCAACAGAACTCAGAAGGCACAAGAAATATCATAAAAATGAATAATATATCTTGGTGCAATGATTATGAGAATGGATGGATTTTCTTTTCCAAAAGAAACTAAGAGCAAACCTTCTTCATGGTAGACATTAGAAAATATATGTATAAAGCACAACTTGATTGTCATTTTGTATTATAGAAAGCCGGTCTTACAAACTTAAAGTAGACACTAAAGTGAAATCTTGAAGTTTCTTTTTTCTTTGCTTTTGGGGGGCAAATAACAGTTCTTAAACAATTTTATCAATGAGTTTTTTACAAGTAACAGTAATTCAATAGTTTTATTAAAGATAGGGGAAACAAAGCAAATCACACTCAAATTACACGCTAGAGCCTAAGCTGCCAAATCATTCAATTCTACACTGCAATTTTTTATTTTTACACTGTTTGCCTCTTTCCCTGGTTCGCCCCAAAGAGCCCACTAAGGGTCTGTTTGTTAATAGCTGAAGTGGCCGAACTGAAAAGCTTATTGCTTTGTCTTTTAGTGAATAAGAATGAGGTTATGAGATCCTAAAGGGATGAAAGCTGAAGTTGGGTAGATTATTATACCTTGATATTTTAGTATTTAATTCTTTTATCCACCAAAAGACAAAGCAATAAGTCATTAAGTTCAGCAGCTTCAGTCATAAGCCATTATCAATGGCCCCTTAATTGTAAAAGAAAATAATATTACTAAACCTATAAAACATTACCACAAGAAGAAGCACTATACAAGTATGGGAAAGCAAACTCAGAAAGGGGGAGGATCCTAAACAAATGAAAAACAGATCAACCCATGAACTATGGAATTCTGGTCTTGGTCAAAAACATATATTTTTATTTCTTTTTGAAAGATGAAGAAAATTTTATTAAGATCAAATCAAAGGATAATACAAAGAGTCTTCACTAGAAAAGGTGCAAGATGCAGCCTCAGCATAATCAAATGAAAAACAATGGACTGTCCAATTCATTGTTTATAAAGGAAAGATGTTATATAGAAGTGTCCATCAAGGTAGATATCCGATAGGCATCGGGTAAAGAACTTAGTACAGTTAGGAGAATCCATGCAAACAATTCATAGAGGTAGAACAAGGAGTATGGAGTATTTTATCAGCTTATACTTTTCTATAGACAATTGATTCTTCCTTTTTTCATCTTGCCAAGTCAGACAATGCAACACGCATCAGATTCTGATTCCTATGTTGCATCCATGCAATATTACTTAATTTCCAATTTACAGGCCTCCTAGGCATAATGAGAACTCCAGTGGTCCAACCAACGGTGAGCAAACAAATCAAGATGTTGAGTTAGAGAACCTCATGAAGTCCTCTCGAAACCCCATGTGAGGCTCGACCAGTAGTTGTATCAGCTTCTCTGTTCTCATCTACAGTCACCTGACCAACAAAAGAGAGGCTTTAGTTTAAAGAGTCCCATATCATCTAAACTGTCAACCAAATAGATGTACATACCCCATCACTGCCAGTCCTTCTGGTTGTAGATGAAGTATAATATGCCCCATTGGCACCTCCATAAATAACAGTGAAACTCTAAAAGCTATAACTACAAGCCTGGGGACGTGCTCTATCTGCCCTGTTATAGTCATTCCAATACTGAACATGCTTGCTCTTCCTCTCTGAAAGATAAAACACAATGAATCTCTACTTCAACAGTATATACAATAGCAACTACAAGAATATGAATATAATAGCAACTACAAGAATATAATAGCAACTACAAGAGTATATATATAGTTTCAGTATGCAATTACAGCAAGGACTTAACCTTGAGATTCATCATTTGGATCCTCAACATATGGTTCCTTTGACCTAGAATGCTTCCTAGGGTTTTCAGTCTTCTCTTTGGCTTTGGCTCCTTGTTCTTCTTCGTTCTCATCTTCAGATGTTATCTCTTTGATAATCGACCCCTTTGATTTACTGGATTATGGAGCTTGATGCTCCAAGAATCCATCTGGATGTACCTTGAACTTGACCCAAACATGCTTGGTCCTATCATACTAGATTCAAACATGCTTTGGAATGGACTAGTGAAGAAAGGATCATCGAAAGGGTCCCTTCCCCCAAACTAGAGATTAGACTCCTGTGGCTACCAAAGCCACCAAAACCACCAAATTCAGCAAAAGGATCGCCAAAACCAAAGAAATCACCTCTACCTCTCTGCATTTTTTTCCACGTACTTATTCCCTGAGAACCCATAATAAGATAACGTCCCAAGGAACCAAAAATGAAGGAAGACTTAATGAACCGAATAGATTAAAGATTCAAGAGGAAAATGAAGGAAGATTCAAGAAAACCTATAGGATGAAGAAATAKCAAACATACCTCTCAGGAAAAGGAAAATCGATGGATTTGGAGTTCAGATCTCTCTTCTGACGAGGGAAGTGACCTAAAAGTGAAAAGAAAATGAAAATGAGTTCAGATCTCTCATTACCTCGACAGATGGATGGATTTGGAGTTCAGATCTCTCTTACCTCTATCGCAGAACCTTTCTCTTCTCTATCGAACACTCGAAGAGAAAACAGTTGAAACCTATGCTTATTTACTTCGACCAAAATCGTGGCAAAATTTCCTTTGTTTTTTTATAAAGCAATATTTTCACCTATTTTTTATGCAAACCTTGGTCTATACACATTTTTTGCATAAAAAATAGGCATATTTTTGAACTCTTACCAAACGAATGCAAATCTGAACCGGAATGCAATTGGCAACGGTTCATATTTGTACTCCAACCAAACGCAGCCTAAAGGCTACACTTAGATGTATGGTATTGATTACCTTGAGACTTTTGCTTCTGTGGCTAAGATGACTTCAATTCGAGTTTTGTTGTCTTAGCTACTACTTTTGATTGGCCCCTCCACCAGTTTGATGTTAAAAATTCTTTCTTGAATGGAGACCTACATGAAGAGGTCTATATGTCTTTTCATCCAAGGGTGTATGGAAAGGAAATGCAAGGGAAGGTGTGTAAACTGTAGAAATCCATTTATGGTTTCAAACTATCTCCTCGAGCATGGTTTGAGAGATTCAGAGTTGCCCTTGTCTCTTTTGGTTACACACCAACTCAATCTGACCATACTTTGTTTTTGAAAAGAAGCAACTCCTTGGTGACTTTTCTAATTGTTTATGTTGATGAAATTGTAGTTACAAGTAATGACACCCAAGAGGTGATTAAGCTCAAAAGATTTCTTAACTCTGAATTTGAGATCAAGGATTTGGGAGATCTCAGATATTTCTTGGGAATTGAAGTTGCTAGATTTAAGGATGGTATATTCATTTCTCAACATATGTTCTTGACCTCCTTGCAGAGACTGGTAAACTTGGTGCTAAACTGGCTTTCACCCTTATGGACCTTAATCATGAGCTCTTTGCTACTAATGGTGAACTATTGTCTATATCTCTGCATGACTCGGCTAGATATTTCCTATGCAATGAGTGTAATTAGTCAGTGTATGCATTCTCCTAGAGATACACATTTGGCCGTTGCAGAAAGAGTTTTGTGTTACTTGAAAGGCACTCCAGGGAAAGGAAATCAACCTCAGGATATTGTGCTTCGGTGGCAGGGAACACTGTCTCATGGAAGAGTAAGAATTAGTCTATAGTAGCCAGATCCTTAGCTAAAGCAGAGTACAGGGCAATGGCACATGGAGTGCCATAATTATTGTGGCTAAGATCTCTTTTGGAAGAGTTGGGTATTGACTATGTGAAGCCAATGATGCTCTATTGTGATAACCAGACAGCTATCAACATTGTACATAATCTTGTTCAACATGACAAAATTAAGCACATAGAATTGATACTTGATAGATATTTTATACAGGAGAGAGTTGCTTTAGGGAAGGTTTGCTTGCCATTTATCTCTTCAGAAGAGTAGTTGGCTAATGTTTTGACCAAAGGTATTCCAAAAGGGAAGTTGACACACTATATAAGCAAGTTGGGCATGATTGACATTTGACATCTATGCTCAGCTTAACGGGGAGTGTAGAGAGACTGAGACGAATGGGCCCTAGTATCTGTTTTTATGTTTAAGTAGTGTGTTATATTTTTTTGTATGTTAATGGGCCTGTTAACCTCTTTTATAAGTTCTTGCTTAGCTGGCTGCCCATATAAGGGCAAACTTGTAATTAACCCAGTTCATGAAGATTAATAAAAGAATTAGTGTGGGGAGAGAGGAGATCATTCAAACTCCTTTCTCCCTTCTTCTCCATCATTTTCTTCTTCTTCTTCTTCTTCTTTTCTCCTATAATCTGAAATATTTTACTGTTCTTTTATTGGACTGAATAACATCTCTTCCTTAAGAACTAACCTTTCTTTTCCCCTTCCTTTCTTTGTTCCTTTGATAACTTTTCCACCAATCCATGGCTGTCCCACGCATTTTTGTTGTTATAAACTTCACTGTCCTTTCTTCATTCATTTCCTTCCAATCAAAATAATTTTCAATGCTGTCCAACCAATCTAGAAACTCTTCAGGTTCCAACTCACCATCAAGCTCATTGTTATGAAGTTGAACACCATGGCCTTGATTGAATTGTAAAGCTTGCACTATTCGGTCTTCCCATCGTTGGTTGTTATTTCTTTCATGTTGATCACCTTTGGGTTGTTCAATGTCTTCTTCCCTTGATTCTTCACTAATAATGTCAGTGGGTTGTTCATCAACTCTAGGTGCTTGTTTATCTTCCTAGCCCCAAATCACTTGCTACGTCACCATCCCTAGCAGCAGTTTGAGCTACAAGGTGAGCAAGATGTTTAATCCATTCTTGCAGACCTCTTATAGCCTCTTGGAAAACCTCTACTGTGACATGTTGTGGTCTTCAAGCACCCCTACCATGTCCACCCCTTGCAGCCATATAGCAAAACACAACAAGGAGATGAACTTTGAAGCAAACCCAAAGAGCTTGCTCTAATACAACTTGATGTGGACAAAAAATAAGCACAAGAATACCAAGCCATAGTTGTCAAGGCAACGCCTAGGCAACAAGACGCTCCTCGCCTAATTTCCAAGCAGTTTATATTCATTTTGTGTGTTTATATACTGATTTCTTTTTATTATTTCTTATTTGTTAGGGTTTAATCAATATATACATTGATAAATGCTGTATTAAACCCCCAATAACTTTAAAACCAGAACCAATAAGGAAGAACTTGTTTGTCTAATCAACAAGTACTACTACTATTTTCTTTTCTTCTTTTCCTATAAGAAAAATAAGGGTTCAGCCCCTATATTTTTTGAATTTTCTTTTCCTTCTTTTTCTGCTCAAGAATATGTTGATTTTCTGTACTTTAACATGAACTCTATACTTTTCTTATGAAAAGTATGAATGATTATTAAGGAAATATGGTTATGGTACCTAGGGAACTACCCTAGGATCTATGTTTTTTACATAAAAAAATCCATCGCCTAGGCTCCTCCTTGTCGCCTAGCTTCGCCTTGGCGCTTTGACAACTATGTACCAAGCTGAAAGCAACAAAACAAGTTGGGTTTTTAGGGATTTCAGACCTGAACCTGAAGTAGAACACCTCCTGGAACAGTTCCACTATAGCAACAATGGCATCAAACTAGCCTCCTATGCAGACATGCAATGATAGAGGGATTTGAAGGTGCCAAAATAGGTTAACTCCTCAAAACCCAAACTCACAATACTTGAAAACCCTAGTTGGGGCTTAGCTACAACTCAAACAAGAGAGAAAGAACCAAAAGACCGAAACCAAAACCCAATAGATTTGCACCCAATTGCCCCTGACTAGAACCTGAATTATAAACTGGCAAATATACCCCTGGTCCCAAACAGTCAACAAAGCTACCCAAAAACAACAATTTGTGGTCCCACTACAAAAACATGCAAAACAAAATACCTTCACATTTTTTGCATTTTTTTTGAATTTTCTGAGTTTTTTTATTTTTAGCATTTTTTTGTAATTTTGCGCCTTGCTCCAAAAAGGTGCACGCCTCACCTTGCGCCTTGCACTTTTAAACACTGCTCCTCCCCTTCCTCTTTCTTCTTCTTCTTCTTCCTCCCCCCCCCCCCCCCTCTTTCTTCTTCCTCCTCATCCCCCCTCTTAAGGAGGCTTATGCCTCCTTGTGTTTGGGAGGCTTACAACTCTTACATTCTGAACTAGGCCTCACACCTCTAGGTAGTGGAATGCCTTGCGTCATGCCTCCACATTTTAAAACATTGATCATAACAAGGTTTTAATCCTAGGACTGTCATACCATGATATATTGAATCAAGTAGAATTCTAAAAACTAAATTGTATAAGAGGAAAAGAAGACAAAAACACGGAGTTGTGTTTTAGGGATTGATTAACCATTACCAGTCCATTGACAAGTCCCAGTGATGTATATAAATTGTGATTTAAAAAGTGTACAAAGTTATATCTGCCCCCATGTATAAGAAAATTACAATTTCAAATAAATAAGATGACATGTTGAACAACCTATCATAATACTAATATACGTAGGATACAAATAAATAAAATTTTGCTTTTCCCTTCACACATTTTCCCTGGTTACTAGTTTATTCATGGTCCATTAGAAATTTGTAAGATTTATCTATGTTTTAGTAGTATTAATAGATTGACTCCTTGACTTTGCACCATAGGTACGGTCAGCTACATTGGATACTTGGCTGCCTGAGCAAGTCACGTTTATGAAATGTAAGAATAACTTACCATCATTTTCTTGTAATCTCTTTGCATAGAGCTTCAGAATGCTCGTTAATGTTAATAGGATAGTAGTCTAACCTAAGAGATTTCCCATATTAAAGTTGACTTACACTAAAAGACTGCAGCCATCTAAGCTGTTGCAATTTTCCAGTTTATAGATAAAAAGAGGAGGTAAATCCTAAGAAAAGTTTGTAGGGAACATAATTTAATTTTTTTTGACAAGTAAAAGGAAAATTTCGTTGAAAGGAAAAAGAAAATTACAAACTGAGAAGTTTTTAAGGCAACACCTAGAATCAACTCAAACAACAGAAAAAACAAAAAACAAAACAAAACATAACCAATTGTCCAAATTACAACTTTGCAATCCCAACACCTCCCATAGACCCCAGGGTTATCTTTATTGACTTGTGCAAATTCAGGCATCACCAAAACCCAATCTGCAACAGATTTACCAACATAATTTAATTTTTGAAGTAGGGGGTCTTCTTTTGATTGTAAAACAAAATTCATTAAAATAAAATGGAAAGTACAATAGTACGTGATAAGACATTATGGTGGAAAGAGGATATACAAAATATAACTCAACCACAGCCAAGTAACATAGCAACATTAACATCCAACTATGCCCAAAGAAACGAACTGACCAAAAGGAAAAAGAACCCAAAGCCTACACCTTATGGAAAGCTGAACAACCAAACAAGGAAACTGCATTCTTCACTAGAATCCAATAAGTCAGAATATGATTGCTACTACAATCCACAAATCACCTCTTCCAAACACATCAAATGAACCCCTTTAAAACTCCAACTCCCTTCCCTAGGTCAGAAAGAGTTGTTTTCTTTAACACATCTGTCCTTCTAATGTTAGTTCTAATAATTTTCACAACAAATTTCTGTTTCCAACCATTTCAAAGTCACAACCACTAGCTACAGGACTAATATGAAAGCTCCTATCCAAAAATGGAAATTCTAGACTCCTTTTGTGCCAAAGAACAAGAAAACATCCTATTACCTAAACCTGGTCCTAACTAACTCTGCCTTATACTCTTTCCTTATGTTGAATTCTCACTCCATCTTCTACCCCTCGTTTCTCAACAACTCCAGTCCTTGACTGTCTCCTTCACTCTGGACATGTCAGATAAGCCTTCTTTATCTTTTTCATATCACAAAAATAGATCATCATGATCAAGATATTTAACCTTCACTTCCACCATACATCCATGTCTATCCCCAGAATAATGATTCCTTGAACTCCAGTTTTTCTCGTCATTCGATAAGGGAACCTCTACTGGCTTTGTGCTTGTATCTTCACCTTGAAGTAGGAGATCTCCATGGAGACCCATCAGGTGGTGGATATCACCTCCCCTTCTTCCTGGGTGTGCTGTTGATAGATTGCATCTAATGCTCAACCACAAAGCGGGAATCTCCATGTTGATTTGTTATCTCCCTTATATATGTAGGGTGTGTTGTTGGTGGCTTATAACTAAACCTCATTATAACTTGCTTTGCTTTGTTTTTAAGTCAAATTTTAAATTAATATTATACATGCTGCACCACTAAGCTACCACCTTGTTGTTAGTTCTTAATTTGTGAACTTATTCTGTAGCTATGAGTAATGAAAAGTCCAACAGTTATTGGGAAGCAGAGTTGCCACCGGATTACGACAGAAGTGACATTGAAAGTTTCATACGGGCAAAGTAGGTTGGCACAAAATTTTATTAGAAATTTCACCTGAAGTTATAGGAAAATTCTAATATACCCGCTTCTCAGGTATGACGAGAAAAGATGGGTTTCAAAGCAAACAGAACAGCCAACTATGGAATCAGAAGGAAAGAACTCTTGTTCTAACAAGGGAATAGAAGATCGAGGAAATAATGGCAAATCCAACCACTCAAAAACATTTTCTGATGGAGATATTCCCACTAATCAGATCCTACAGGCTCCACCTTCAGCAACAAGACCTCGTTGGGTAATGTTGATACTTTCTGATTCTTGGCTTTATCTAAATTAGTTAAATTCTTTCCAAGTCAACACACATAGTAAATATTTTCTGCTATTAATTTTGTTGTAACTGTAGGCTTGACAATTAAATGCATTAATGCAGTTAATAGGTGTTTTGAAAGGCTTCAAACTTTGTTTCAGAATGAACTGAAGATCTTCTAAAATTGATTTCATTTTAAGAGTTCACTTGAGTTCTAGTAGAAAGGAAATTAATTTGCAGGAAGTTTCCAGTAAGTGATCCAAAAAAAAGGAAGTTTCCAGTATGGAAACTAGGGAAGCATTACGGTGATGTTGGAAATCTAGGATAAATTTTACCAAGTGATAGGATAAGTATCTAGAAACTTTTTGGGCTGAAAAACATTTAAGAGATAGTAAGGGACAAAAGTTGCTTCAAATGTGAAACTTTTAAGATCCAAGTGATGGAATTATTTAATATTAGTTTGTTGTTTCCTTTGAGATTTTGAAGAGAACCTCCTTTATTATCAGTTTCTTTTTATGGAAAGATACTGTCTATTCTTCTTTATAAAAAGGATATTTTTGTCTAGTTGTTCCTACGTTCTTCTAAAGTTCTGCATTTTTGTTATGAAAATGTTATATGGATATTTATAATGGGTTTTGTATTTTAGGAAGGCTTCATTTTGAGTATCATCAAATTGGAAATATTTTTGGGGGAAATTTATTTAGCTTTCATGAAATTGTAAAGCTATGGCAATATGCTTTTGGGGAAAATTTTTCCCTTTCAAGGTTGTGATCAATTAGTTATTAGAAACTCTTTTAATACTCAACGAGGATTAAAAAAAATTCATGCTGTCTTCTTTTTTTCTTTTTTAACAAATGTTTTGATGAAACTATTCATTAGAAGTAAAAGGAGGGGATTTTTAATACAAATATTCATCTTTCACAAAATTTGTAGACAATGGTTAACAATGTTGTTCACATTATTTAGCATGCAAGCATCTGACTCAATCATGTTGCTAGTAGTTATTAGTAAGTTTGCATGTCCTCCAAAAAAACTCATGATGGTGTAGCAAAATAGAATTCAGCAATACAATATTGAACATATAGTTGATGACACTGAACCAGTACCCTAAAGGGTATTGGACCAAAGATATCTGATGAAGAGACAGTGGGGCATCCTACAAATTTGCCCTTTGACAAACTTCAGTTTGACAAGATAGGGGAGAAATTTCAATATGATTGCATGGACCCCATGGGACTATTATGGAGCTCTTTCAGGACTTTGAGGGTGACAACTAGCCAGGGAATCAAGAAATGAATCTGCACATTACTTTTTATTTGCCTCAATAACCTAAAATCCATAATTAAAATGCATGCCTCTATTTTTTTGGTAATAGATAAAAGAAAATTTTATTAAGAGAGAAGATAAACAACAAGGTGAAAAAGAAAAGCCACCCAAAAGGGTCAAAACCCCAAAGTCCAAACACTAACCTTCCTGTCCCACTCCCAGCCATAGCAAACAATTACAAATCAAGAAAATACATAGCCCAGCCATCTTCCCTAAAGACTCCGGAGCAGACCTACACCCAGAAACAGACAAAAGAACAGAACTCCCCTTTGAAATTAACCTTCTTTCACCGGGTATATCTTTTCCAATTGAAGGAACATTCTTCTTTCAAAATCCTCCCTCCTAGAACATGTCTCTATGACAAGTTACTAGTTTCAATTTATCCTAGGTTTCATATCTCATAACCCTAGAATTCCCAAAATTTACACTTATACTGACAAAAATAGCCCTTGAGATCACCCGTAAACCAAACCTAACAGCTCTAAATAACTGCAACTTGAGATTTCCATAATTTTCTATAAAACACTTGATCCTTCTAGTATCACATTCTTTGGCGTCTAACATCATTCTACATCACCTTTTCATAACCTACTCTCGCACTTGTCCAATGGTGTTTATATCTGAATATGGAAGTACTATAATAAAGATCATTTTGAACTATGGAATAACAGCCAACTTCAGACTTGGTTCTTTTGGGAGGTTTTTTTGGTCCCTGTGTAAACCCTTTTACATAGAGTTCATGATCCCTTATAAAAATAAAAAAAGGAAAATAAAAAGACAAAAACTTGGCCTCAATTTTGACCAGAGTTCTATTTTCACATTAATGACCACTGTTTTTGCTACATAGTAATGACACTTTTCTCCTACATCAACCAAGGAATGTGCAGATGAATTGCCTCATACAAGATTGAGTATGGATCAGAATATCTTGAAACTGTTTTAGGTTTGATAATTATGTTCAGTAATTTGTTAAGTTTCATGGTTTATGTTTTTAATCTTATATACAACTTTATGTCCTATTCAATTATGACAATTTTTTAATATATAATAAGGAAAATGACCACAAGAGATTAAAAAAATGAAAGAAAGAAGAATATTTATTTGTGAATTTCTTTTTCCAAAAGTAAAAAACAAAGTAGGAATGAAATCAAGTGCAGTGTTGTCAGACTTGGATTGGACGAGATGGTTGGACCGTCAAAACTGGAACCTGCAGCTAAAATGGTTCTCTATCTGATGTGAATAAGTCAAACAGTTAAACTGGATGGTTGAATCATTTGACCTGTGGCCCAGTCACCAAAATAGCTCTGTCTTACCTGACTCTAATGGCATTGAGTGTGTTTAATTGGGTTCCTTTCATTACAATCCCCTATTAGGATGTATTATATGAATAGATTCTTAGTTAAGTCAGGGATCAATTGGGTAAAAATGTRCACTGGGCCTTCACCACCATGGGTCTATTGTATTTCTAGATGGACTCACTTCTTTTCTTTAGATGTCCATTCCATACTTTTTTATTGAGCTTTTTTATTGTTGAATTTGTTTTCATTACTTCTGAAAGAAAAAATAAAAACAAATCAGAAATTTAGTTCAAGTTTGATTAAAAGTTACAACTTTTATGTTTTATTTCTCTTATTTTCCTTTCCATTTTCAGTCTTTTAGTTTTTTATGTAAAAACTCAGCAATTATTTGAAGAAAAAATGAATATTTAGGATCTTAATCAGGTTACTGATGTCTATAATCAGGCCTCTTTAGATATGAAGGACAAGGTGACTGGCTTGCCTCCCCCCAAGGTGCCACAAACAACAGAACAAAAGTTTGGAATTCCTGGGCAAAAAGCTGGCGTTGCTACTGATCTGTTCAACTTGATGGATGCTGATATTCAAAAGGAGAAGAGATCCATTCCATCCACTTCGTACAGCTCCTCTTGGGCAACATTTGATTGTAAGAACATAGTACTACTAAATGTGCTTTGGGGGTTGATACGGTGGTTGGTATTACTTGGCCAAGTAAAGATAGTTTATATACTTGCTGTATATTATCTTTTTAAAAAGGCACTTGTTAACTTTACACTGAACTATTCATTCTGGACATCAATTTGGATGTGTTTACTATTCTCTTGGTTAATAGCCAGAGCTGCAAATGGATCTAATCAAATTGGGTATGCCTAGATCCTAGTTTGATTTGTTAATTTTCGGATTCAAATAGAATCTTATCCATTAGATTTAGACTGGACTTGGAATGAATTTGGATATTGAATGCTGCATCAATAAATTAAACTAAGAATGAGCGGAATATCATGCATTATTAATAAGATAACTAAAAATGATTTTGACATCAATTTGCGACTCTCTAGTAAGCATATTACATTTAAACCAGCTTTACTGGATAAAATTCAGAATACCTTCACTGGGTTGAACTTGAATTCTAATTTAATACAAACAGATACCATTTGTTGTCCTGAATATTCATCAAAATCAGCTATTTTGATGATTATCCTGGTTGGTCATCCGAAATTAATTCTAGTTTGGGAAAAATCCTCCTTGATATGATTAAATTCAGTTTCAGCTCATCATGGTTTTCTAATATTAGCTGACTGTGAACTAGTTTCAGTTTACAAGAGTAATTGATCTTCACATATCTTTACTGTTCTGCAGAAAGAGCAGATCCAGTGTAGTTAATCTAAAGGTTTTGCCACTGGGAATAGAAATTTCAGCTGCAGAGTTGACCCATGGCCTTACCAAGTTCAAATAGGTGAAAAGAAGGTGACAGTTTGAAAGACTTAATCAAGGTTGGTGATGCTTCACATTTAGTATTCAAGTTCCTTCTCAAAAAATAGGAAGCACTTTCTAGAAAAATTGATAGTTTTGCGGCATTGATCTTTTCAGAGGTAAAGATTTGCATTAATGGACTAAAAATTTTTTTCCTTGAAAATACACTGTACAAATCCTTCACCTAGGTATCAACCTCACTGATCAATAAGTAGACATCCTCTTGAATTAGACATAACCAAAAAACTTTCAAGTATTTATAGAAAGTGATTTAACAGTCTTCCACATCAAGTACCACATTGGTATTCTTTGCATTTCCTTCTGAACAAACAACTAAAGCATAATCCATTTTTTCAAGGAAATCATTGGCTTTATAGATTGGCCCATCAAGTGGTGCCTTCTGAACCATGCCGACACAATGCCCCATTTTAATGCTAGCTAGCAAGAAAGTTCAGGCTATATATATGGATGTGTATCAGTTTATTTTCAGTGAAGAGTCAATCGAGTAAATTGAATTTGATTTCTCTAGGACTATTTTTTAGTGGTGACTCCAACTATCTCATAGGTTTCATGTCTCTAAATGATTTGTGTGACTCCAATCTCAATTTAAGGTTATTAAGGTGATAAGTTGAAGACTCTAATTCAGGGCTGTTGTCTCAACCCATTATCCCCTTTGTTCCTTAAACCTTATCCTTATTCAATTGTTCTTAGCTACTTTACTAAACCTCCGATCATGTTGCATTAGTTAGGCTTCAAATTGTCAAAAACTGTTGTAAGAGTATGCTTAGGGGGTCAAACAATGGGGGTAATGGCTTCGTGCAATGGTAAAACTGTGACCATTATCAACAAGTTAAACCAACAGATATCGAATTGATCATTAATTTAGGAGCAACTACAAGAAAGACAGTAATATGATGAATGGGGTTGGAGTGAGACACCAAAGTAGAAAGAGACGAATTATTGGCACAAATTGTTTCTAGATTTTCTCCATTGGCTATGATAATTTCCCCCCATCTCAAGAAAATGTTTGGGAGAATTTTTACCAACAGATGCCCCCATCATATGGTTGGAAGCACCCAAGTCAATGACTAAAAATTTCATAAGAACTCTAGAACAAGTACAATTACCAGATAGGCCTATAGCAGAAAAGGCAGAGTTAATAGCACAAAGAACTACTACCCTGAATGAGTTGTCTTATCTCCTTCACAATTCAAGTGGCTTGATCATTATGGAATAAGGGCAGCAGGTGTATGATGTATCTGAATTCTGAATTCATAGTTGGTATTCTGGTAATGAAGCCTTAGGAAAACAGACCTGGTTTAATACCCACTCTACCTTCCCTTTTTTGGCAAACAGACCTGGTTCCATGCTCCTAGGTGAAATTTTTTCTCATCATTTACCTTATCCCACAAGAAATCCCTTATGGCTTTCCCCAAAGAATTGATCACCAACCTGAGAACTGTGAACAGTGAGACAGAATATACTAGCAGATTGGATGACGCACTAGATTTAAGGTCACCTTACCCTCTGCCCCCTTTGACAGATATGCCTTCTTCAAGTTTGCCAATTTTTAATTAAATCTTTTGTGATCAGACCAGAAATAAATAGAATAATGGTAGAAAAATATCTAGAAGATATCTAGATCTGAGAAAAACAGATGTACAGATGAAAAGGAAACTAGGGCAGGAGAGCAGAAGATATTGAACATAACTAATCTCAATTTCCTCCCCTCTTTTATTAATTTTATAATAAAGCAGAAGTTATAATACCATCCCTCTTAAGCAGAAGTTATAATTTACAAGCCACTTAATTATAACAGAAATAAAACTCCTCATACTTCTATGGATTGTTGCTTGACTTAAATGCTTGGTGAAGAGTTAAGCTAGATAATCCACTAACCTCACATAGGTGTAACGATTTCTCCATTGGTGGTCTTTTCCTTGACAAAGTGTCAATCCACTTCTATGTGCTTGTTTTCTTCATGAAACATGGGATTGAAAGAGATATGGATTGCTGCTTGATTATCACAAAACAATTTTATAGGAGATGAAACTTTTAGACTAGTTTCTTTGCCTCAATTGCTATAACCAGATTAATTGACAAGTTGGGTGTGCCATTGCCCTATACTTCAGCACTACTCCTAGCAACCATACTCTACTTTTTACTCCTCCAAGCAACTAGATTTTTTCCAAGAAGGGTACAACACCTAATATAATGAAGAACTCTATCAATACCTTCCCAATGGCTTGTTCTTCGTTTTTACACAAATTGGCTCAGTAACCCCACACTTGAGGAAATATTTGGCCTTGTGATAGTGAGGCCAGGATCTTCCAAAGAGCTCCCCTTCACTATCAGATATCTTAGCATTCAGCTTGATARGAGTATCCATTGGTTTTGCTCCTAATAAACTTGTCTCTTCTAACAAATCAAGCACATACTTCCTTTGTGACAGGGAGATTCCCCACTTCGACCTTGTTATCTCAATACCTAGAAAATATCTCAAATGCCCCAAGTCATTGGTGGTATGAAACTGCTGTTCTAAAAACTATTTCAGCTCCTTGATCCTCTGTATATCACTTCCTGTAACAATAATATCATCAACATATATAGCCAAATATAATCTTAATGGGAGGTGTATCTCAACTAAAAACCAAGTGCTCAACACTACACTGCCATAATTTGAACTGCTATATTACACTTTTGAACCAACCAAACTAGGCTCACGGTAACTGTTTGTTATCTTAAGTCTACATACAACTGAAGATCATCATGGAGGAAGGCATTCTTCACATCCAACTGAAGTAAAAGCCAATAATAATAGCCAAGGAAAGAAATAATAACACATATGAAGCCCATCTTAGCAACAGGAGAGAATGTATCAATGTTGTCAACTTCATACGTTTGGGTATACTCTTTTGCCACCAACCACACCTTGTACCTTTCCACACTACCATTCAGCCAATTCTTAACTGTGTAAACCCACTGACAACCAACTCTCATCTTCCTAGGAGGGAGAGGAGTAAGATCCCAAGTATGATTAAATTGGGAAGCATGAATTCCCTCACTCATCTCTTCTTCTTCTTCCTTTCTGTTTCAGGTCTATTTTCCATTGTTTTCTTTTGACTAAACATACTATTTTACAACATTTATTGTCAACTTGGTATTAGAGCAACCCTACCATTTTTTCCCTCTTTCTTTATGTAGTCGTATGAGACTACTAACAGCCCAAGCTGTGGTGTATAATCAACAGGAAATTAAGAAGATAAGAGGAGAGAATGAGAGGAGAAAGAGAGAAGAAGAGAAGAAGAATTCAAACGAAGGGTTTTAGAAAAGAAGAGGATTATTTCTATTTATATTAATTCTGAAGTAAGGATAAGACTGCTTACATGGCAAAAATAAAATCCTAATAAAAGACTAATAACTAATTGTGGACTGACTTAAATAACTAATAGTTGTATACAAGTACAATAGAAAGAGGTGGGGACCACATCAATGGTTTCTACACTCCCCCTCAAGTTGGGAATAGATGTTTGTCATTCCCAACTTGCATAGATCTGCTTCTAACTTCTTCTTTGAAACTGCCTTGGTGAGAGGATCGATAAGCTGCATGTTGGAGCTGATATATGAAAGACAAACTTCTTGAGATGCAACCCTTTCCCTAATAAAATGTCGATCCAGTTCAATGTGCTTGGTTCTATTATGTTATACCGGGTGATGAGCTATATTAATAGCAACCTGATTATCACAGTAGAACATTAGAGGTTTCTCATAGGTAATACCCAATTCATCAAACTGTGATTTCAACCATAGTATTCTTGTCACACCATTTTCCATGTACCGATATTCAGCTTCAACATTGGAACGARAAACAACATTTTGTTTCTTACTCCTCCAAGAAACAAGGTTACCTCCTACAAAGGCACAATATCCAGAGGTAGACCTTCTATCATCAATACAACTGGTCCAATCTGCATCTGTGTAAACTTCTATCTTCATATGATTATTATCCTTAAATAGTACACCTCTGCCTAGACACCTCTTTAAATATGCCAATATCCTCTCAACAGCAAGTAGGTGGGTAGTTCTAGGAGAGTGCATATACTGACTAACAACACTGACTGCATAGCTGATGTTTGATCGTGTAAGACAAAGATAGAGTAGTTTCCCAACTAATCTTTGGAACATAACTTTATCTTCAAGAGGCTCTCTACCTTCTGTACTAATCTTGTGATTTTGTTCAATAGGTGTATCGGCTGGCTTAACACCCAACTTTCTTGTTTCTTCTAACAAATCAAGGACATACTTCCTTTAAGAAACAAAGATTTCATGCTTGGACCGAGCTACCTCAATACCCAAGAAATATCATAGCTCTCTCCCAGGTCTTTTACCTCAAAGTGTTGATGGAAAAGTTTCTTAAGAGATTCAATTTCAGTGTTATCACTTCCTGTTACTACAATGTCATCCRCATATACAGCAAGTAGAGTCAATGAAGTATCCACTTTCTTAATAAACAAAGTGTGATCTGATTGAGCCTGCATATAGCCAAACTTTTCAAGGGCTTGTTCGAATCTATCAAATCAAGCTTCGGGGGACTATTTTAGTCCATACAAAGCTTTATTCAGCCAACAAGCCTTCTTACCTGTCTTTGTACTATAAAAGCCAGGAAGTAACTGTATGTACATTTCTTGCAAGTCTCCATTGAGGAAAACATTTTTAATATCCATTTGGAACAAGGGCCAAGAGTAACTGGCTGCAAGAGATAATAACACTCTGATAGTGGTCATTTTTGCTACTGGTGCGAAAGTCTCCAAGTAATCTATACCATAAGTCTGAGTAAATCCCTTTGCAACTAATCAGGCCTTAAATCTTTTAATGGAACCATCGACATTATGTTTAACAGTAAACACCCATCTACATCCAACTGGTTTCTTCCCTTTAGGTTGATCAACTAGCTCCCAGGTATTGTTCTTCAGAAGGGCATCCATTTCTACCTTAATTGCATCCTTCCACTCAGGAATGATCAGGGCTTCCTATACTGTTTTGGGAATGGGAATATCAACAATGGATGTAAGAAAGGATTTATAAGAGGGAGACAGATGATCATAGGACAAGAATTATGAGATACAATGGGTTGTGGATGAGGTGCAACGGCATTTGCCTTTACGGGCTGCAATGGGAAGGTCAAGGACATTCAATGGAAATGAGGGCTCAGAAGATGGAAAGGGCTCAACAGCTGATGGCTCATCTGTAATGGGAGATGAAAGATATGTAGTACTTGGATTTGGATCCTCAGAAGGAATTGGGACTGGCTTGGACTACTGATGACCAAAATCAACTTGCCTCCACCGTTTGTGATAAATTCTCAAATCCCGACATTTTTGACAACCCTCTCCATTACACCCCTCTTCACTCAATGGAACAGGTAAAGAACTTCTGATGTGTTAACCCCAACCTTACTACTCTCCCCCTGAGAAGAAACCCTAGAGTAATAAGGTACATCCTCAAAAAAAGTAACATCCATGGATACAAATCTCTTTCCCGAAGTAGGTTCATAGTAGCAATATCCCTTTTGAGTTTGTGCATAACCAAGGAAAATACATTTTGAGGCTTTAGGGTCAAATTTGGAACGATGAGGGCCAAGAGTTTACACGATGTAGGTACAACCAAAGGTTTTAAGAGGGACAGAAAATAGCTCTTTATCAGGATATAAAAGAGTGAATGGAGGTTTCATGTCAAGAAACCGTGAAGGGATTTGGTTGATGAGATACACAACTGTGAGAATGGCATCTCCCCAGAAATGTGTAGGCACATTGGAGTTAAATATGATACTTCTAGCTACTTCTAATATGTGCCTATTCTTTCTCTCAGCCACTCCATTCTGTTGAGGGGTATGAGGGCAAGTACTCTGATGGAAAATAAGAGGCTAATGATGTTTTAAAGTATTCTCTCACATTATCGGATCTAAAAACTCTGATTTTTACCCCAAACTAGGTTAAAATCATATGATGAAAGGTCTGGGTCAGGGTAGGAACCTCATCTCAAGAACGCATCAAGTAGACCCAAGAAAACTGGGTGTAGTCATCAACAATCAGCAAGAAGTATCTGTACGCCCCCCCCCCCCATAGCAATGATGTGATATGGTCCCCAAACATCGGTATGCACAATGTCAAAAGGAACACTACTTCTCTTATTACTTAATGAATAGGTTGTTCTACAATGCTTTGCAAGCTCACAACTTTCACACTTTAAACTGGACATCTGGATGGATTCAAATAAACTAGTAAACAAGCTTTTTAAAGACCTAAAGGATAAATGACTCAATCAGTTATGCCAAAGCATGACTTAACCAATAGATTGAGAAACAAAAGACCCTCTAACTTCACTACTTTCCCACTATGAACTTCCTCCAAGCATATAGATTCCATTTGTCTCACGGTCAGTCCCAATCACTTTCTTTGTCTCCAAGTCCTGAAAAACACATCGATCAAGAAAAAATGTTACTAAGCAATTTTGGTTTTTAGTAATGCTGCTAACTGAAAGTAAATTGGTGCTAAATTTAGGAACATGCATAACAAAAGACAAGGAAATGGCACTAGACAACTTGATATCTCCCTTGCCAGAAATGGGAACAAGTGATCCATCAACAATAGACACCTTGTCTTTACTAGAGGATAAGTGATAGGTAGTAAATAGTGAAGGCAAACCAGTCATATGATCAGATGCACCTGAGTCTATTACCCAACAATGTTCAGTGTTACCTGGAGCTGAAGCATGATAAGCTGAGGCCCATGTACCTAAATTAGCAAATGTTGAGGTGAGAGGAGCTGATGTTGTGACTGGCTGAGATGGCGATGCTGAATTACCAACCTCCTTTTCCAACTGAGTCAAGGAAGATCGGACAACAGCTAGAGTGTCTAGCGGTGCTGCTCTTGTGCCTGATGAGGTTGCACAATCAGTAGTAACTGTTGTATTAGCATTCCCCTTTTTGTTCCTGAGTTTTATTGGAACTAGATGAGGATGTAGCTTCCAACAGGTTTCTTTGGTATGCTTAGGTTTCTTGCAATGTTCACATATTAGGTCATGCTTGTCTTCCTTCTTCATATTTCTCTCCTTATCCCCCCCAAACTTGGGTTTAGTTGCTCCCAAGGCTGTTTCAAGTGGCGAATGCTGTAACATAACTTTCCTTCGACTTTCTTCACTATGCACTAGAGAGTAAGCTTGTGATAGGGTCACACTGTCTCTTTTTAGAAGTTGTTGTCTCAAAATGTCATACTCAGAATTCAGACCAGATAGAAACTCAAATACCCTATTGGTTTCAACTTGCTTTCTGTAGGTTTGTGCATCCTTCTGGCTTTCCCACCCAATTGTTTCTAAGTGATCAATCTCATGCCACAAGGATTTCAAGGTGAAAAAATAAACCGAGGCTGGCTTCTCTCCTTGCTTAAGGTTATTTGTCTTACATTTTAGCTCATAGGCCCTAGCAACATTGAGGGGTTGGGAGTAGGTTTCTTTCATGATATCCCAAATTTCTTTAGCTGTTTTTGCCCATAAATAATTTCGGCTGATATGTGGCTGCATGGAGTTACACAACCATGTCATAACCAAATAGTTCTCTTGAACCCATTTGGTATATATTTAGTCCTCCTTGGCTGGTTCCTTGACATCTCCCAGTAAATAACTTAGCTTTCCTCTACCCCCAATAGCCATCCTGGCTGATTGGGCACACTCTAGGTAGTTTGACCCATCAAATTTTATAGTGGTAATCTGAAAACTGTTCTCAGGTATGCTACCAGCACCACCAACCCCTAAAAGGTTTTCCCCTTGGCTCTTAAACTCCACTCTTTGTCAAGAAAAGGTTAAAGAATGCCTCTTGTATCATCGAGACTAGGTAATTACACCCAGAATTTGCTATCAACCGAACCTAAGGTCAAGAAACAATACCTTTCTATCACTAAGACTGGGTAATCTCACCTAGAATTTGTTAACAGCCAAACCTACTTTATCCTTCTAGGTTGGCAATCTACCCAAAAAGGTAACCTTTCAAGAACAACTTAGAGTGCAGAGCTAAAACTAACTGCAGCCTTAGAATTGGCGACAGTCAAGAAACTAGAATCTTGAACCTAGAACCAATCAAAGGTCAACAAACAAGGCAAGGACACAACCAATGGATAGAAAAGGGGGGGATCTCTCAGCCACACCTCTTAAAGTAACCAAAAAACTATTCTTTTAATGTATCAAGAACAGTTCAGGAGGAAAAAACTTTTAGTTGAACCTTTGAAATAACCAGAAAARGTAATCTTTTAATAGATCAATATCAAAGATTAACTTACTTCAGCAAAATTCTGGCCGCAACCTTCAAAAATAAGTCTAAACCCTAATCTTGAGGGTTCTTCCTTCTGACTTTCTAGCCGCAACCTTCAAAATCAAGTATGAACCCTAATCTTGAGGGTTCTTCCTTCTGACTCTTCCTGATTGCTGGTCATCCTCTGATGCTTCACCAACAATCTCCAAGATTCAGCCGATGATCCCTTTTGCTGGAAATTTTCCAACCCTAGGAAATTCTTATGCAGCCGGCCATGTCAGACTATCACAAGATTTCCTAACCGGGCTCTGATACCATGTAGTCGTATGAGACTACTAACAACCCAAGTTGTGGTGTATAATCAATAGGAAATTAAGAAGATAAGAGGAGAAAGAGAGAAGAAGAGAAGAAGAATCCGAAGGAAGGGTTTTAGAAAAGAAAAAGATGCTTAATCTGCTGCCCCCCTCTTTCTATTTATATTAATTCTGGAGTAAGGATAAGACTGCTTACATGGCAAAAATAAAATCCTAATAAAAGACTAATAACTAATTGTGGACTGAATTAAATAACTAATAGTTGTATACGAGTACAATAGAAAGAGGTGGGGACCACATTAGTGGTTTCTACACTTTAATCCCATATATAGTGTGTATGYAGAACTAAGGTGTTAGTTGATTAATGATTCGTTCAGCCTAGTTGGTAGAAGGTTTTTGGAGATTTTTAGATCAGTTTTGATACCCAAAATTTCTTGGAGAGCTGGCTTAAAACCCTAGCCAACTAAAGAAGAATTGGAGTTGAGGGTCAAGGGATCCTTCCAAAGTCGCACTTTGAGTGTGAAGGACTTATTAGAGGCCCTTAGTGAGATCAATCTAGGTTGGAGAGTTTTCTATCATCACTGGTAGGAGTGATTAAGTTTTCTCAATTTCTCCCAGATTGCAAGGTGTGTGAAATTCTATTTTTCTTTGTTTTTTCTCTTCTCAAGTGTTGGGAGATCTTAGTTGGAGCCTAAATTATTTTTTATTTATTTCATTTGATCAATGGAGACATCTGGAGTTGAAATAAGGCAGAATGGTGAACTCAAAAGTGGTTCGAAAGGGTCTGTAGAATCCCTACTAGGTGTTGTGACTACAAAGAAGCTAGATGGCACCAACTATTTAGCTTCACACCAGCAGTAGGGGCAAGTAGGGGGTACTTGTTAGGCAGTAAAAAGAAACTTAAAGATGGAGACCCTAATCTTAATAAATGATCACAAGAGGTTTATACTATTATTGGGTGGCTTGTGAATTCTATGCAACTACATATTAGTGAGGAATACCTATGGATGGATACAACCAAGGAAGTATGAGATAGTGTGGCTGAAATGCATTCTCAAAAGATGAATGTTGCAAGGGCATACAAGCTAGAAAATGAAGTCAACAATTTAAGRCAGGGGGAGAAGCCTCTAGCAATATACTTCACTTTGTTGAAGTCTTTATGGCAAGAGACATACAGAAAGTTGGTGGAGGGAAATAGGGTGTTTGAGCTCCTTATTGGACTTAACCCAGAGTATGATATTACAAGACCAAATATATCCTCCAAGGATGAATGGATGATGTTACATTGTCTGAGGCATATCCTTTGGTGAGTAGTGAGGAGAGTAGAAGACAGGTGCATCTTCAAAATTCTACTATAAATCATTTTGCTAATGTTGGTGTGAAGCCAAAGGGTAGTGAGCGTAGAGAACACTGATGTGGGCCCCATAGCTAGGATGGATACAATAGCTAGTATCCACAGCAGCTAACCCTAGGATGACTAGGAACATTCTGCCCTACGGACAGAGTGGGACCACAGTTGTGGAGCCCACATCAGTGTTCTCTACACTCCCCCTCAAGTTGGGAGTAAATGTTTATCATTCCCAACTTGGATAGATCCGCCTCTAACTTCTTTCTTGACACAACTTTAGTGAGGATATTTGCTAGTTGCATACTGGATGTGATCTAAGGGAGGCATACTTCTTGAGATGAGACCCTCTCTCGTACAAAATGTCGGTCAACTTCAATGTGTTTGGTTCTGTCATGCTGCACGGGATTATGTGCTATGTTAATAGCTGCTTGATTATCACAATACA
>NW_010729211.1:163478-188982 GCF_000365185.1 Nelumbo nucifera
GTACGAACTGTTAGGGTCACTACAATAGAAAACAGCACTTGGACAGTCGATCACAATCAGAAATCAGTATGGAATCAATGCAGGTCTGATCTGAAACCAATCTGTAATCACGGTATATGCATGAAACTAGTGCAGGTCTGATCTGAAACCAATCAGCAACCATAGTATATGCATGAAACCAGTATAAATCTGATCTGAAACCAATCAGCAATCACAGTACCAAGCAGTTCGTACAAGTTTTCACCCCCTAAAAGAGCTTGAAACCAAAAGCAGGTCTGAAACTAGCTTAGAGAGCAATCTGAGATGCTGGAACAGAATTAGGGTTTCAATCGTAGGTCTAAAATAAGTGCTCAGCCGCACTTTCCAAGCAGTCCGTATAGTTAGGTTTTGTCGTAGGGTCAATGTGAAACCCTAAAACTGATCACCTCTGGGAGAAAGCCCTAAAACAAGCACTTTCCAAGAGGATAACAAGAGTTCGGTCCAACAGAAAGGTTTGCCTTAAGGTTAATATCAAACCCTAGAACTGAGAGAAAACCCTAAAACAGTTCGGCCGCTCCTTCTWGATAGGTCCAACCTATCTTAACTGATAGCAGTCTCTAGAAAATAAATAAGACTTACCCAGAGAATGTTGTTCGCTACCTTCCAAGGTTGCCTGACCCCTAGCCTTCTCTGATTCTTCCTGATTACCAACACTCTGCAAGCTGTGGCAAGTCTTCAACAGCTGCGAACCTCTTCTGGTAACCTCCAAGAATCAGCCAACGTATACTTCTTCATAAATTTCCAGCCCTAGACGGTTCTCATGTGGTCGGTTGGACTAGACTCACATGAGAAACCCTAGATAGATAGGCTCTGATACCAAGTAGGCGATCAAGACTACAATCAGCCTTGAACCCTAATAGATTTCAAATTAGGAAAAGTAGAAGAAAAGAAGAGAAAGGGAGAAAAGAGAGGAGAAGAACTGGAGAAACAAAGGTTAAAAGAAGGGACAGATTCAGAATGATCTGCCGCCGCCACTCTCTTAGTATTTATAGGTTATGTTCAGTACATAGAGAAAGGACAGATCTGCCCTTAGTACTTACATGACAAATAAAGCAAATAAAAAACTGAAATAACAAACTAACCACCAACTGACACTACCATGACTGAAACAAATAATTACACATACTGTCCTACGAACACAGTGGGGACCACAACTGTGGGGCCCACATCAGTGTTCTCTACACTTATGTATATAAATTTAATTGACTACTACATAAATATGTTGATTCATAAAGAAATAAAGAGAGCAACTTGATAAAATGCAACGAGATAAAACAATGTTGGTACTTCCATTTACTAGAAAGAGAAGGATTTGAAAAAGCATTGTCAGATTTTAGTCTACCATGAGAGGGAATACATATTATTTTCTCTTATATACCAGTTTCTTTACTTGAAATGGAAGTTTTTCCATGGAGAATAACTAACTAAAATAACTAAATGGATGAGCTTCCTTGTAAATCTAAGAGTGAGAACTGGTTTAAGAATTCTTAGACGATGCCTGTCAAATATAGGTTTTCATGGACCAGCCCAGGCTTATTACCTATGATAAGGGCTTTATATCATATTACCAATATGTCAGAATCATAAAAGTGATAACCAATCAGGTGGTATTGAATAAAATTCATGGGGGATTTTGATTGGTCAAAGTTCTTCTGATATCATATCTTTCTGGAACCATATATGGGTGGGTCAGGATGGGCCTTTATACAAACCTAGGCCGAAGACTGGAAATTTCTGGGCTGGGCTGGGCTGGGTCAGGCTATAATTGATCACCTCTGCACTGACAAACGATACTCTTTTGATCACTAGTGATATGTTATAATAAATTTGCAAGTTTGTAACAATGTTTTCTGCCAAATAGTAGTCCCTGAGGAAGTGTGATGCTTATATAATAATGCAATTTTGTATGTCATTATTGGAATTCCTTGTGTGATACAAATAGAAGCAATGTGGCCTATTTGATTAGTTATAAGGTTTTACTAGGTGAATTTAGAAATCATTTGGTCTATTTTTGCTTTCAGGAGAGATATAGCAGTCCGACTGAATACTATTTATAGGATCAACCATTCTCAGGTATAGAACATATAATTTGTTGACTGTTTTTCTTCTTGTGCATGTAAAGTAGGCACAGAGATTGCCTCTTAATCATTAGATAGATGGAATACAATAAAAATAATTCCACCCCCACCTAAAGAAGAAAAGAATGCACAAATTTCTGCATGTTTGGGTGGTGTCCATAACTATACAACTCTATTTGGTGGAAGGGCAATTGGCAATCTTTGAACCCACATTCCTAATGTAACAAGTGGGGTTCTCTCTTCATTTACATATCAACTTCCCAATATCCATCCATGTTGATGCAACCCATGCAAGTATTCCTCTTGTTTCCAAGCAATTTTCTAATATGAATTTTTTCTTACAGCATCAGAAATATCTATTGAGAAGAATGCCCACTTCTACCTGCCTTGTGCAAAGCTCCAGCTAGTTTTGCTTCACATCCTAATCCTTGAAGGAGCAATAGGCACTCACCAGAAAGCATGGATTAATTTGAAGAGTATCTRCAAAACCACTGTCAAGGATGTACAAGCATGGCTCTGTAGTTATGAGTTTTTTAATCAAATTTATAAAAAGTATAGGTTCTAGTTTGAGATTGAGACGGATCAGGTTGTTTTGAACTCCACATTCGTATGATGCTGAATTAATAAATGCCAAATTCCAACTAATTAGGCTCTATTTTTGTGCCAATGTGTTTATTTCTTCTTATTATAAGATCATTTAGATTTACTCCTCTTTAACAGCTATTAACTGCATGGCTGTTTCCATTCTAAGTTGAAGTTCGTCTTATGTGGAAGTTGACATTGGTCTTCGAAGTTTTTCTATCTTGTGATTAAGAAAATAGTTAGAAACATTTGTATTTTGTTTGTGTATTGTACGATATGTATCGGTTTTTGAACCTACCAATATGCTAAATACTGGGAGTTGGGACATGTGGCCACTTTTGAAGGGTAAAAGGTAAAACCCTTTCTAAAGATGTCCTGGCTCAACTCTTGAAATTAAAAGAAAAATAAAATACAAAGTCAATCCAAGTCTAATTCTCTGAATCATTCGATACAGAAAAAATTGTATGGCAAGGGTATGTGCTGATCTTGTTACTATGCAGTTATCTTAAGGCCTTACATTTTTCAGGACCTACTTTCTTCAGTAAATGTACTTATCCATATTTTTTTTTGTTTAATTTATTCATCTAAATGTATCTTGTGGGGTTTTTTTTATCATTTTAATTTTTTTTAATCTACCCTCTACTTGGGAATAGGGCTGTAAACAGTATTCAAAAATCCGATTTCGAATTCGATATTTGACATAATCGAATCGAATTCGGATAATTCGAGTATTTAATCTATTGAATTCGGATATCCTATTCGTACCGAATAGTTAATCGGATTCAAATTCAGATATAACCTGATTCAATTCGATAAATATTCGAATTCGACCGATTATTTAATTCTTATATAATATATAAAATATTTTATATATAATAATTAAGTTATATAAATAATTTATATATTTAAATACTTTATATCAATAAAATATTTATTTTATATATTTATTAATTAATTAATCGAATCGAATATTTGAATATCTAATTGAATTCGAATTTGGATATTAATTTTCAATATTCGTCGGATATCGAATCGAATTTGAATATCAAWTTTTTTTAATCGGATTTGAATTCAGATATTGCCTTATCCGATTCGGATTCGATCCGTTTACGCCCCTACTTGGGAAATTCAATTTACCCAAGTCCGAGAAATGTATCAGTATCACTTACTCAAGTAAGTGAGACCTAGAAAAATCAATTTGGATGTGGGTCCCACATATTTTTGAAATAAGAACGTGGATAAGTTCATCAATGGAAACTATGATCCCATTAACGAACTTTCCCTCTTCAAAATCCCAAAAACGAACCGGGCCTAAGGGTGTATTAATCAGTATTGTCAGACTCTGAACCGGTGACCAGTGACCCGGTGAGCTTTTTGGTTCTGCGATGTCTGAGTGACAATACAGACTCCAATTGTGGTCGAAGAGAATCTGGTCTGGCATGGGATTAATTAACCTTCCACATTGAAGCTTGTCACTGCTAGATAAACAAGCTGTAGCTTATGGGACTTTTGGCAGTCATCCACCATTTTTTACTCAGTCTTGCTTATCCGAGTAGTTAATACGCATCAACAGAGGATATTTCATTGATATCTAGATCTAATAAAGGTTTTATATGTTTAGTATTTCTTTTTCTCTTCGGATAATCATTTTACAATTGTGACAAGCCTACAGTAACATTGGTGGGACTAACGTTTTAAAAAATGTTCCGGAAATGTAATCATTTTAGTCACCGGTTTTTGGGTCGACGTTCTGATCATCCGGTTCAAATGGATAGCCTATTCTGACAAATAAATTAAAAAATAAAAAATAATTAATAATTAAAAAAACGGTCAAAACCATTGAACGGGTTGACGAGACGATGGTTCAACTGCCCGAGTTAACGATTTGTTGACTTTTTCAATATTTTTTTACTAAAACTGGGTTTTAGGTAAAATGAAACCGATTTCTTGGATGGTTCCCGGGCCAAACGGTCCAACCGTCCGAATCAACAGCGGTTCGAAAACCTTGGATGAGACCATCTAGTTTATAAGCCATGAATTACTTACACGTGTAAAGACAGATGATACATCCGATAGTTCCCACTTGGAGATTAGATATGCCAAAAGTTTCTTGGCTGGATGACCCTGACTATATGAGAGTTCTTTTCTTTTTCTTTACTTGTCATTTGTCAATGAACCAATGACTGCTTCTTTCTTGGCATGTCCATAAGGAAGCCAAGGACTGAGTCATGGTGATAACCTGATCAATTTCATTTTTACAGAAGACCATTTTGACATGGTTGTAAGCTAGATTTTTTCTATTATTTTTGGATGATAATGATGGGATATCCATTAAAACATTGGGGCCCACACTCACATTTCCTCCACATATAAGATTATGCCACTCAAAGAGATAACCCTTAGATTCAACCTATATTCCTATGCTCATAGACAAATTTTTAAATGTTTAGGCCTTTTGATTATGATTAGATCTCCTACCTTTTTCTTTCTCACATGGAAGCTAGCTCATATATGTGCCTTAAAATAGTCCAAGTGATAACAACCCAGCTGCTATGATAGAATTCTCTTCCTTATTTTATATGCATTGAATCCTGATTAACAATATTTTATCTTACATTTACTGTACATATAATCATATTTAACTAAATTATTGGGGCCTAAGCAACCCAAAATCCCTACTTAAGGTCTTTGTCGGATGCAGTTTAGTGCATCTCAATTGGGTGTTCTTGTGGGTCCTAATGTGAGAATGTAGGGGTCAGCTCTAGCCTCTAGATTATCAATGATCCTTAAGATGTGATCCAATAATTTAGTTATGGGAACATGTCAGGGAGTCACACTGTTAAGAATCCAGTTATGACCCACCAAATTTCCTGTGATCATACCGATGCTAATGCCCYGGATCCCATCAGAACTCTGAAGCTAAATGTACTTTAAAAAAAGGATTGGCTCAGCCCAGCTCATTGACTTGACTGCATTACCACACTGAAGTGTAAGTTGAAATATTTATTGTTAAAAGCTTTATGAAATATCTCTTTCAGCTTGACTAATACATATTGGAGAAATCTCATACTAAGCTAACCATGCAACCTGATTATTAATAACTAAACCTCTTTGATTATGAGAAAATGAGAATAGTCCAATTCAAGTTGAGTTTGGAAAAAACATGCTTCAAATGGAACTCAAGGAGATATTTATTTCTCTTCACATAAAGGAAACAATACCTGGCTTTAGATCTCTCAAGAGTTATCCATATTCTTTTGGCCAATTCATAGAAGTAATTTCATGTGAAAATGCATGTTAGACAAACATATATAAAGAATACAAAACGAAAAGGTACTAGTAAAGACAACATGGGCTGTCTTTATTTAAAAATGGCTTACAAAGAGAAAACAATTTTCAATTCATTTGTTATTAAAAGCCCTTTTGTAAGTGTTGAAAGTAGTTGGGACATTTTAATAGTTGAGTTGGTCTGACCCTTTGCCTCTAAGGGGGCAAAGTTTATAATGACTTCCTTATTTTTTCAATTTAGTGAGATAGACATCTCACCAGCCTTCTTCTTCTCCGGGTTTTATATAACTGAAATCCCATAACATCTTCCTTGGCTGCATCAAGCATGGCTGCACCCTAGGCCAGATAACACCAATTCAAGATCCAAATATCCAAAATTTCCACCAATTAATGGATATCATCAGATAAATGGACCATCTTCCATGGATAGCTAAGAAAAATTTGATTTGACACATCAATTAAAGATAAAGGGTAAGCAAATCGGATGGTTTGTGGGTCTACTAGCCATGCATATTTTGGAAAGGTTTTTAAAATTGAATCGGACAATGAACCGGTTAGGGTTCAATTCCCGGGTCAAACGGTCCAATCGTTCGAAATGAACATATGGCCCATTCTGACAAAAAATAAATAAAAGATGGTTAAAACCGTTAAACAGTTCGAATGATTCGACCGCCCGAGTTAGTGGTTTGCTGATCAAATCAACAATTTTTGATCACCTCACCGGTTCCTGATTTTTCTAATCCGACCCTCTGGTGTGGTACGGTTTTGAAAACCATGATATTGAGGATGATCATAGCACCGGTCAAAATCAGCATGTGTTGGCTTAAATATCCCTCTCGGTGTTAAATTTGGACAGGAGCTTAACAGGATGAAATTGAAGTTCAGTTAAACTAGGCCAAGTTGATCACATCATAGATCCTTCACTCATAAAAACCATAGCTAAAGCATGGGATATACCCACGAACAATTTGAATACCTGGTTCAGTCTGCCTCTCACTACAGGGTTCACTGTGCCAGATATCATTTAGGTGGATTATTGCCGGTTCACTGGACTAGGCTCTTCTGGGTTTTAAGGATACAGTTCAAGATGAACAACCATCTCAACTTCTTAATGTATGGAGGTGGGATGCCTTAATAATATACATTCACACTGACCAACTAAAAGATGCTAGCTTCACAAGGACCAACTGCATGATGCACCAAACCCTCTAGCTGGGTAATTGTTGTGGACCCATTGGATTTCCCCTCTTGAAACCACTCAACCTCTTTCTCCATTATTCGTATTCATTGTCCATTCCCACCAAACTAGTCACAAGAATATATATATTCAGTTATTTCATATTTTCACTTCAATCCAATCTCTTTATAAGGGGTTTGGAAATAGAGAGATACCCAGAGGAATTTCATAACAACAATCCCGCTTTTCCATATGAATCATAGATTATTGCATAGGCAACCTACCAGATACCCTACATTCATTATGAATCAATGAACTTTTTTAAATATTAAAATGCAGCCATCCCGTACCTCAATAATCTAGTTATGGATGGAAACAGAAAAAAAAAAAAAACAATAAAATGAAGAGAGAATAAGCATTTTTTAAACAAAACCCAAAGCCTTGTATGCCAATTAGGATATTACATTCTTGGCATTGCACTAACAAATAAATTATCAATGCTCTATCTTTACATTAAATGCAAGAGAAAGATCCTCTTATACACCTACTAATGTTTTTTTTTCTTTTATATATATATAGAGAGAGAGAGAGAAATAATTATTATATTGGTTACTTAATCCATTTTAAGTTAGGCTTGGACATTAATTTAGGCTCGTGGGCTTAGGATTTCTCAAAAAATACTTGGCTCGAGCTCGAGCCTGACTTGACAATATATTAATAACAAAAAATATATTTTATATGATATATATACATAATATTTTTTTTTCTTTGGTCTTCTTCTCTTTTTTCAAGTCATAGTGAGATAAATAACATTAGTTTTCTTGAAAATGCAAAAAAAGCAACTTTAATAATTTTTTAAAAAATCATTCTTACTTTTGCTTACATTAAAATACCATTTCTATAAATAAAATATTATAAAATTTGCATCTCAAAAAATAGTAAAAATCATAAAAATGAAATAGAAAAATATTTTAAGGAAGGTTGTTGTTAATATAATATTAATGGTACAAAAAGTAATGAAAAATATAAGAAACAAATAATAAAATTGTTAAATTAATTAGGTTAAAGAATATTAAAAACTATAAATTAATTATGTTACATAACTATAAATTAATTAATTGATATTAATTGAATAAATTGTCATCATATAACTTGAACTTAGATTCCATTTCTTATGTCTTTAGATTCCATTTAATCAATTGCATCGAAGATGCATAAATTCATGTGCATAACAAAACTCAACATAGATGTGGGATATGAAAACAAAAATAAAGGGATAAAAGAAGAGGATCCATTAGTTCATTACATGCACCAATACATAACTTAAGTGCTGAAACATTTTTATATAGAACAAGCATTATCTTGTCTCATACATATCTTATGGCCCATAATCAGATCGGAATGGCCTATTTCACTTGCTTGTTTGGTTCAGATCGGAATCGGATTCTAATTTATGTTGTTTGGTTCATTAAGAGGCTGGAATCGGAATCGGTCATGATTTTCAATTTTGCCCCTAATAAAAATAAAAAAGCAGAAAATGAATGAAAATATAAAAAATGCAGATTGTAGGAAATGCAGAAATTACAATAATTTTGTTGAAAGTTCAGAAAATTGCATGAAAATACTCAAAATTTGCAGAAATTGCAAAAAAAAATGTAAAAATTTTGTAGAAAAAATGCAAAAACACCATTTGCAGAAAAATGCATAAAGAAATTCTATTAAGAGGTGTCTATTAAGTGGGGTCCATCTTGTCTTGTAGTAAGTACCACGTGGTAAGTATTAACTCCAAATGGGGAGAGGAACCATTGGCTGTACAGGGTCCAATACCACCAGCTCTTTGCCACTACAAATGTCTTCAACATTCAATGATTGCAAGTGTATATGACATTTTGGTAGCATGAAACACGACATGGGAATGGCATTCCTTGGGGTGGGGTCGGGAATGAGCATTCCCCCATATGGGAGAATCCCATTCTTCCCAGAATGGGAATGGGATTCCCATTCCATTTAACCAAACATCCGAAATGGGAATGAACYATTCCGATTCCGATTCCAGACTCCTATTCTTTTGAACCAAACATACCCTTTAATTGTTTTTTCCTAATAAGCTAATAGTTAAAGGACGGCTTTGATTAGGAAGCATTCGAGTTTTATTGAGTTTTTATTGTTTACTTGTACTTGCATTATATTAATTGAAAGGGAGGTAGCTAAATTTAAACTTGGCCCATGCGTGCTACCTAGCTATGTGGCTTAGATTGAAGCTCTGAACTATATATGGTAGCTAGCTAGAATGAAGCCAAAGTGAGTAAAAAAGTCAAGAAGTCAAGAAATAAACAAAGAACAAACAAGTAAAATACATCATAAAACAATGGTTAAATCCGAATGCTTGAAGTTGAAATCAAAGAGGTAGTGCTTAAAGCTAAAACAATTGCACACATGGACATTGTTATACCTACAAGCTTTAAGATCAAGAGGATCCAAAAGCAACCATGAACAAGAGAACAACAATCACAAGGGAACAAATTAAGATAGGAATTACCACAACCAAAATAACCTATGAAGTGTGTTAGTTGTTAATCAAAGAAGCAATGAATAAAAAAACCAAGCATTAATTACCCTGAAAATGATAAAACTCCACAAGTCAAATTGTTAAAAAAACCAAACAAACAATAAGACTACCTATATAGAAAAGTAAAAGAATATTGAGAAGAGGGAAATAAGGAAAAGGAATTAATAAATATGTTGCACATAAATAGGATTGCATGAGAATGGAGGTGGAGGTAATCAATGTGAAAAAAGAGGAAGCCGCTGCAAGCTGATCTCCCACTAACTTCTCTCTATCCTGTTCTTGTTCACCTTGTGAGGAGGTGATTACATTTGCATTTTTACATTTTCCAGTTTCAAACTTTTTTTCATCATTTTTTTTTCTTGAGTCTAGCATGAATGAGCTCTAGATGCAGATTCCAATAGGTGTCTTTAGTGTGTTTAGGCTTTATGCAGTATTCACAGTGGTCAACCTACGACTAGACAAACTAAACCTATATTTTTCTCTCCTCACTACTCACCATAGCATATGCCTGAGACAAAGTCACATCATCCTTTGTTAAAACATTTTGCCTCACAATATCATACTCCAAGTTGAATTCGTTGAGGAACTCAAAAACTTGCTTTCTCTCCACCAACTTCCTATATGTTTTTGCATCCTTTGTGTAATCCCTAACTAGGTTGCAAAAGTTGTTGATTGATCAATCGATTAGTTCTCCATACACATTATGTATGGGCAAAGAAAAGAGAAAGAAGTCAAAAGTGAGAACCCACTCTGATACCAAGTTGAGAAATACACCTACAATAATTCAGAAAATATAGGAAAAAAAAGAAAGAAATGAAGAGAAAGGAGAGAAAAAAGGTTTCAACAATAGGTTGTGGAAGAAGAGAAGGGAAGAGAGAAAAGAAGAGTTTGAACCTCTCTCTCTAGCCCCCTTGATCTCTTTTATTAACTTAATTTTAAAATTAAATACAATTACTTGGATGCCCTTAATGGGGTTGCCTGCACTAAAGAAATAATTAAAGAAAACAAAACAAAGCCCATAACTAACAAGCATAACCTTAAACACTACTTAAAAGAAATAAAAAACACTAAGGCCCATTCAGCCCATTCTCACTACAACTTGTGACCAAAGCGTGATATAAGAGGAAGTTGAACTGATTACCTATCGAATGGAGGCAGAAATCACCTCAAGCAAGCCACACTTTCAGACCAAACCCATTTGAAACTTTTAACAATTTCTTAACTCGAGCACACTTAAGTTTCACCTTTAGATTTTTAAGGGTCATTTACTAGAACACCCCTATAATTTTACAATTTTACTTAAATCTAACTTATAGTTTTCATTTTACTAAAACACCCCCTATAGTTTGCAACCTATTTACTTTTTTTTTTTGAAGCAAATGCAACCTATTTACTTAATCAACTTTTACTAATAAGTGTTTATTTTTCCATCTAAAAATAGTGACATAATCACCTAAATTTTGTGGAAAATGTTCAAGGGCATGGGCCCATGATTATTTATTCCAAAAGTACCCCTAACTCTTCTTCATACATAAAACAAAATTGACCAAATAGATCCAAATAATGTGGTTGCTCATGTTTTATCAAGGGTAAAAATGGTATTTTCATTTTTAATTACTTTTGATTAAATTTATTCAAATGGACATTAATTAGAACCAAGGTTTTTAAAATTGACCCGGACAACGAACCGGTCAGGGGTCCGATTCCCAGGTCGAATGGTCTGCCTGTTCTGACAAAAAAAATTAAAAAACGGTCAAAACCGTTTAACGGTTCAAATGGTTCAACCACCTGGATCAGCGGTTTGTTGACCAAATCAACATTTTTTGGCAAAAATCCAGTTTTAGGGAAAAATGGAACTGGTCACTTGACCGGTTCCCGGTTTTCCAATCCGACCGTCCGGTCCAGTCCAATTTTAAAAACCATGATTAGAACCAAAAGTGCCATTTTGGAAGGTTGATTAATATAGGGGATGATTTAGTAAAATACAAACTATGGAATATATTTTAGTAAATCCATGAAAGTAAATGACCCATTTTTTAATCCCTTAATAATGCTAGAAATTTGATCTTAGTGATTTGTTTTGTTGTTGGAATGGTTCCTATTAAACACCCTTTGTTCCATTTATAGAAAAAGCTAACGGAGAGTATAAATCACAGCCACTAATTGTGACTCTCAAGTGTTTGGTTTGGAATGGTTATGAAATGATTAATATGAGCAATGCACGGTAACAACCCCACCAAGGAGAAAGCGTGCCACCCAAGTGTGCACCACCTTCTCTTTTTTTATATTAAATATTTTATACCAATAACATTACAAAATAAATGAAAAAGAGAAAGAGAAAAAAAGAAAGACACAGTGCCGCAGAGAGGAGCCCCACCATTACAAGAACAATGGTTAATGAGTCCAGATTTCTAACTCATTTTTCTTACCCACTCTCTACCCGTTTGGAATTGCAGTCACACATCTCTTAATTCATAATAGAGAAAATCCCGAGTGATGATTAATGCCCTGATTCATAGCACTGTAACACCCACATATCACAGTCAGTATTATTGGGATAATCTACTCCCAATCCTAGTGTTGATGTAATTGCACTTGGCCTTACTTCTCCTCATAGTAGGGATGGTATATGATAAGCCTTCAATCAGCCTACCAACCATATGCTATTATCTTTCTGTTTTATTTTATTCATTCATTCATTTGTCAGGGTTCAGGTTGACGGATTCCAACCAAATTAGTTGAATTAGGTTGCTTTCGGATTGACATTTACTCACATATACAATATATGCGAAAATGAATTGTTTAGAGAAAAGATAAAAGACATAGGGCCCCAAAAGGAGAAATTTRTGCCTTTCGAGGGAACTTTCAACCAACCAAACCCCTCTCTCTGTCTCTCTCTCTTTGCTAGAATTTTTAACTCAAAATGGTAGTAAGGTATAGAGCTTACATTAAAGGGAAAATCTATGATGTTGGAAAGACATGATAACGAAAAGGGTTTTTGACTAATCACAATTCCCTCTTATCAATTTTGGTGAAAACCCACTTGATTGGTTTCTATTTTTACAATAAATTTTCAAATATCATCTTTCCTGTATCATAGTCGAACCCTATAATAAATAATTCCATGTAAGGTATAGAGTTGATGTGCACTGAGGAAGAAAAGCATGTTTATCGGTTACATGGTCCCTTTCTGTTGAAACTTTTGGACTGTTCAGGTTGCCCACAAAATTTTAAGGGTGCAACTTGAGTGGATTGGGGCTGAACTTTTGTCAAGATTTGAATGGTTCCGGCCTGAAGCCCAAGCTCAAAATAGTATAAAATGCTAACTCGGACCAACCCGAATTGCACCCCTAGCTACAAAAATTATCGGGTAAGAAAAACAACAAAATCTATGATACGTTGTATAGCAAACAAAAGTTTAATTTTTTATATTTTCTTATTAAGTCGCCTGTTCAAAAGGCTAAAGCCATTTACCCATACTAGCCAAAGAGTGATGATCAGATAAGAAAATTCTGGTTGAGAAAACTGCAATGACCCTACCTTGTTATCAATCTTGATTCTATCAAAAATAGAAATTTACACTCCTGTGGGGTACACAAAATTTAAATGGTAGGCAACTGGGTTCTCAATGAACCATTCAACTTAAAAGCTTAAGYTAAGTTTCTGAGTAAGTTTTTATTTTTTAATATGTCCCATTGTCTCCATCGGGGGGACAAGAACAGGCCCACCCGTACCTTGTGTTAAAATTTAATTGATTATAATAAAGGCAATAAGGATCAAACACTAGATCACTTAATCCAGCAGACTCTGATATCATCTCAAAGAACCATTCAACTTAAAATCTTAAATTATTAGGTGAGTTTTTTTAATAGATTTTTATTCTCTAACAAATTAGGCTTCACATTTTAAGAAAAAAAATTGTCCCATTTGTGCTCTAAATGACCATCTCTCCCCCACTTTTCATTTTTCTTGTGTTCCCTCCAAAGAAAGTAATTTTTTTTTCCTTCAAACTTCTGTAAATTACAAAATGTATGCATTAATTTCCTTAATTTTCCCTATTTATTTCTTTGGTGTTGTTTCTCAGAAGTCATTTTCATCTATTATTTAATTTATTATCCATGCATTCCTCCCTGTTTGGAATAGTATATATGTACGCTGAACATTGCAACTAGGAAGAATAATTCAATCACTCCAACCATTTGCAAATTCGGTTGCAAAATTTGAAAATTCAACCTGCATTTATGGCTTGAGGAGTTGATATAAAGAAAATTCTAACTGTTTCGGAACAGGCCTCTCTTACCACATTCTTTGTACTAGGCATCATTTCGAGGATGGAGACGGCATTTAATGGATCGGAATTTTAGTTTTCTTTCTTTCTCTCTCTCTTATTTTTATTTTTATAAGCTAATTACTTGAGGCTTGGATATGGCTAGGGGTGGCCATGAGCCGAGCTCTTCATGAGTTATTCTAGCTCAGCTCGTGAAAAGCTCGGCTCGGCTCGGTTTCAATCAAGGTTCAAGCCGAGCTCGAGACTAATAAATCTCGGCTTGTGAGCTGAGCTCAAATAGCTATATACATACATACATACATACATATAATAATAATAATAAAAATATTATATATATAATATTTTTATTTTTATATATAATAATAACTAATTATTATAATTCCTAATTTTTTAAATATTATATTTTTTATTTTTATAAAACATTTTTCTCAAGTTGAGCTCGAGCTCGAGCTTACGAGCTTTTGACTCAAGTCGAGCTCAAGCTCAAGATTCTAGCTCAAGCTCGAGCTCGAGCTCATGCCTTGTACTACCTTGGTGAGTCGAGCTCGAATAGCGGCTTGGCTGGAATCAACCCCTAGATATGGCCTTAAACAAAATGGAATGGTGAAATAGGGTTCATGTAGCCAACCCCATATAATTGGAAAAGGCTTGAAAGATGATGATAAACTAATGATTTGGGCTTTATTTTTCAATCTTTTATTTTTCTAAGCTAATGACTTAAGCTTGGATTAGTATTAAATAGAATGGAATGACAAAATAGGATTCATGTACCTTCCCCATGTAGTTGGGACTTGGGATAAGGCTTGAATGATAACTACGATGAAGATAATGACTAGGGGCTTTATTTATTTATTTTTTCTTTTATTTTTCTAGGCTAATTACTTAAGCTTGGATATCAATAAATAGATCAGAATGACAAAACAGGATTCATGTAGCCAACCCTATATAATTGAATAAGACTAATAATAATGATGATGATGACGCAAGCGATTTAGGCTTTTTTTCTTTTGTTTTTTTAAGCTATTGACTTAAGCCTGGACATGGCATCAAACAGAATGGAATGATAAAGCATGATTTATGTAGCCCACCCCATATAATTGGGGTAGGCCATAATGATGATAATGATGAAACTAATGATGCAGGCTTGGATATGACAATAAACAGAACAGAATGACAAAATGTGATTCATGTAGCCAACCCCATACAATTGGGATTAGAGTTAGATGATGATGATGATGATGATGATGATGATGATGATGATGATGATGATGATGATGATGATGAAAATAATGACTTAGGCTTCATTTGAATAAGTTTTTGCTTTTGAGCTTTGGGTTTTGAAAAACAAAATTGAACTAAAAAATATCTTGAGCATTTTGGTAAGAGTTGATTTAAAAAAAATTATAATCTGAAGTCAAAACATTTTTATTCCTAAAATTTGGGATTTAAAAACAAAAACTCTTAGACTTGTCCAAATACAACCTTATTTATTGGATAGAAAAAAAGGCCTGAGTTTTCATTATGGCTGTATTTGATCTGAAAGAAAATAAGAAAGAAACAAAAAATGTGAAAAGGTTGTTAAAGAATTTCACAAAATTTTCTAATAAATTTCTTTCAAATTTCTATTTCTCTCGTCTCTTATTTTCTACCAAACGAGCCATAACCTAAAATGTATGATAAAGTCGGGTCTCCAACCCTCTATCAAGAAACATACATGGCGCAAAATCCAATGACCAAATCTTGCTGATTTTTTTGGTAGACGAGAAAAAACATAAAAATAAAATAAAATAAAAAACAAATCACCCATCTGATAAGAGATAATTAACAGCTAGCGGTGTAAATTAGGCCATGCTGGGTCGGCATGGCATAGCTCACATGCGGCACGTGCAAAGTGTGGGCTGTGTCGTGTCAGCTTATGGGTCAAATCAAGTCGTGCTTCCCTCCCCTGAGATATTTTGGGGGGTTGGCCCGGCACGGCCCACAGCCTGAGCCTGTGTGGGCTCGTGCCATGCCCCAGGCTGGGCTACGAAGCTGGGCCAAGCCATGTTTTTTTTAATTTTTGAAAAAATAATGAAAATTTTAACATAAATTAAAAAATATATACAAAAAACTAAAAAATATCTTAAATTTTTATTTTATATGAATTTCGAGGTATACAATTGTTTATAAATACAATAATAAAATGGAATAGTATAATAGATTTGAAAATCAAATTATATATATTAATATATTATATAATATATATATATATATGAGCCGTGCTAGGCCAGGCCGCGGGCAACACGGCCCGATTTACACCTCTATTAGTAGCAACACATCCCTGCCAGCCACTATTACGAAAGCAAAACACCACAACTTGTTGAGCAACCCGATTAGCATTCCTGCTAATCCAACTAAAAGAAATTGCCTGAAATCTTTGAGCTAGTCTCCTAATATCTCTTAAGATTGGCCAAACTTCTGAAAGATCTTTTTTTCCGAATCTTGGGATATGTCTAAGATAAGCCCTTGGAATCCAACTTGGCAATGAAAGAAGTTACTCCACAGCTCAGCGCTTCAACTAAGGGGGTATTCTATAGCATAGAWGAGAAATCGGGTAGTGTGTTTCCATCCACACAAAAACAAACCACACCCCAACAAAGTAGTTGTTCTACATCGTGGACAAAAATGTGGCATATTTCAGTCTACACATTGTATTTAATTCCATGCATCTCAACTACAACATTTGAGATAACCTATGTTGTTAATCATTAAAAAACTATATTTTTTTATAATATACACAATAGAAAAATATTAAGTAAATTTCTAAGAATTTTAATAGTTAATAAAAATAAAATTATTAATAATTAATAATATTAAATAACAAATAATGATATTAATATTAATTAAAAATGAGTAGTAATATTAATGATAATTTATAGTATTAACAACAATTTTAATAATATATAATAAGAATTAATAATATCAATAACAATTAATATTAATAAAAGTAATATTTGAAACTTAATCATTAATAAAATAATATTAATATTAATTAATAAACATAAGTAGCATTGGTGAGTGGTTCAAACAGAGAAGATTATTATAGTATGAGAATAAACAAAGGATGAATACTTACTAGTTACCATCTACGATTCGATGCACCAGTGGTTGGAGGAGGAGTGGCGAGTGGTTCAAACTAGGTTTGTCAATAATACCCGAAAATCCAAGGCCTAATCTAACATCCGATATGATTATCTCATATTCAGATGATGTATTTATGTAATTGGATCTGATTTGGATGTTACAATCTACATCCGATTAATAATCGGATTGGATTCAGATTTGACCCCATCTGATCCGATTAAAATACGAAACCAATTATTATAATATTTATTAATTTTAATATATAAATTTTATATAATTATATTTAAAATTATAAAAATGTATTATATTATATATGAATTTATATATAATAATTTAGTATGTTATATTTATATTAATTTATTGTATATAAGAGTTGAAAAATAAATAAATTTTATTTTTCTGGTATTTTAGAAAATTTATAGCAAAGTCGAATTAAATCCGGATCCGATCCGAGTCCGTTAGGATTTGAATTCGAATCCAAGCTGATTGGATTCAGATGTAGGTTCTCAATAATTGGATTGAATGTGGGTTTTGTTGCATCCGTTTCGAGTGCAATCATAATTCAAATAGAGAAGAATAGCAATGGCGAGTAGAGAAGAATAACAACGGTGAGCTCACAAAGAAAATGTTGCAACAGTAAAAAGAAAAGAGGTCTTATACTAGGGTTAAACATCCATGCGAAGTATGGGAACGCATGGCATAGAAGTGGTGTGGATAGAAACTGAATATATCATGGCCAATCCACACCACCAAACACCACCTAAATATCTTCGACCATTGCTTCTAGAATTAAGATAGATGAAAGGAAACCAAACTACCCCCACCGCCACTAGAGTACCATTAGAATTTAACTTTACATAACCCAAAGGGGGTCTTCTCCGGCTATAAGATCTCAAGTCTGGACTTTGACGAATCAGGTGATGGAATAACCTCACACCACTCTTGTGTGTGAGAGACAGAGAGAGCCTTTTTCATAATCTTGTAAGAATGATCCTTCTTACCTTGGAAAATCAACTCATTTTTAGATTTCCATTTCGAACTGTCGTTGACCCGGACAGTCAGACCGTTTGACCCGAGAACCATCCAAGCAACTGGTTCCCTTTTACCCCAAACCCGGTCCCTAGCCAAAAATCATTGAATCGGTCAATGACCCATTGACCCGGGCAGTTGAATCGTCGACCCATTCAACGGTTTTTTTCTATTTTTAAATTTAAATTTTTTTATTTTTTAATTTATTTGTCAAAATGGGTCGTCCATTCGGACTAGATGGTCGAATCACCGACCCGAAAACCGATGGCCAGAACGGTTCCAATTCCGGATCGTTTTTTAAAACATTGTCCAAATCAACCAACAGACTATTGCTATTATAATCTCCCAAATCAACTCATTTTTGCACTAGGGGGCATGAATCACGATATGTGAACCAAAAACCTTAGTGATTCTGATTGTGCACTACATATTAGGCAAGAATCACTATTAACAACATGTCTTTCCTTTAGCTTCGCAAGCATGGGGATTGATCCTTTTACACATCTCCAATAAAAAATTGAACTTTTGAGGTAGTCTTAAGTTTCCAAATATTTTTTTGGCTATTTTGCAATGGAGAAGAGAGGGAATAATTTATATTAACACTTCTGAGCCTTCTTACAGAGCCAAGAGATAAGCTGATTTAACAATAAGCTTATCATATTTTGGCATCTTGTACATCCTACTCCATTGACTAGCTCAGAAGTATCTACAAGATTGCCTTCACCTCCTTTTCTACRAACACATTTCTGAGAATATCTACCTTCCAAGTTCGACCTTGTTGGTTTATGAGCTGAAATACCTTTAACGCTCTGTTTGCTTTTCGGAAAGTTACTCGAGTAAATGCATCTACCCAAGTAAGTGTTTTCCAGGGAAGACTTATTCGAGTAAGTGCATTTACCCATGTTCTTTTATTTCCCATGTAAATAAAGCAATGACCATTTTATCCATAAATATCCAAATATTAGAAGGGGCACTTTTTTCCCATTCAAGTNGTGGGAAAGTTATTTACCCACCTAGGAGATGGGTATCACTTACCCGGGTTAGTGGTAGTTAGGAAAATAAACTTTTCCTGGTCCCCACATAAATCTGAAAAAAGAACATGGGTTTCTTGGTCAATGGGAATCAAAATCCCATTGACCAACTCTCCCCCCTCTCAAAATCCAGAAAAAGAATGCCCCCTAAAATTTGAGGATTTGGAAGTTTCTCAAATTAAATTATGAAATGAGGCAAATCTAGAACCCACAAGTCTTTCCAAACATTAATATCTACTCAAAAACCAACTCTCCATATCACACCCTTTTTCAAGAGATCTCTACCATAGAGAATACTTCTCCATGCCCAAGATGGATGAGAGCCAATATTAAGGCTTTCCAAAAAGAAACAGGGAAATAAATATTTTTCAAGACCTTTGCCAACATGGTGTTATGATTTTTCAGCAAGCCCCAAACTGTTCCTCCCTTAGATTTAGGGAGACAAAGGTCCTTCCAAGCTACCTAATGAACCTCTCATCTCTTATTATTTTGGCCCCAAAGAAAATTGGCCATTGCCCTGTTCATCTTTTTATAGACATCATTTGGAAGTCAGAAATGCATCGTTGAATAGATAGGAGAGGCTGAATATAAGGCTTTAATAAGAACTTTTTAACTACAATTGTAAGTTTCTAGGAGTCTACTTTTGACTAAATTGAAGAGAGTATGTTTGAGAAGAGCTCAAATTTTTTTCTTCCCATCATCGTTGGAACTCCCAAGTAATTTGCTTTGATTTTTCCTTGAGGCATCTCTGGTTCAATTCTCATTCTTACCCAAGATGAAATTCTAAAATGGATAAAAACGGGTAAAAATAGGCAGAATGAGAAAATATTGCTATGAACCAAATATTTTTTTTCCTAAAAATGAATTCTTTTCAAACTAACAAGTGTCCTATCTTGCTCGTTTTCATTCTTCAAAAAAAAAAAATTATCCCGGTATTCATAAACCGCCAGCCTAGGTCTCCAAAACTGTTGGCATAGATGTTTACCAATGGATGGCCAATAGTCAATGTTTACCAGTTGTTGTAAAAGTGCTTTCATGTAAAAGTACTTTTATAAAAGTGCTTTCGTGTAAAAGTACTTTTATAAAAGTGCTTTCGCAAAAGTAAACATCTATGGCAGTAGTTTTATAGGCAAAGTTTCCTCAAAGAATGAAAATGAGCAAAGTGGGGCATGACTATTTTTAATGGTGCAGGCTACTCAATTTTTGTGCTATGGGGTTGATTTTTCATTCTAAAAAGAATGTGGCCCATGGCAAGAATTTCGTAATCAAATACTCTAATGTTATTTTCTTGCCCATTTTTGCCTAAAGAATTAAAAGAATGAGGCCCAAAGCAATGAACCAAACATAGCCTTAATGGATCCCGTCATTTTTCTTAGCCTCTAAGGGGTATTGATATTGAATAAAATGGCAGATTTTTTCAAATTTATATTCTTACCTGTGCATGAGTTATTGAGTTAAATGACTAGAGAGATGATCTAAAATGTAGAATTGATTTAAGTCAACCTTTGTAAAGAGAATGCAATCATCTGCATATAGAAGATGGGTGATAGTCAAAACTATGTGGCTTAAGGAAAGGACCTTGAAGATATAGATTTGCAACATTCGTTTTAATAATTCCCAATAGGCATTACATGATACAAACAAAAAGGTATGGGGAAAGAGGGTCCCCTTGCCAAAGTCCATTTGTTTGGTTGAATGAATCCTCTAACAATGGCATTTAGAAGCAATGAATATGATATAGAGAAAACATAGGCCATCATCACTTTCACCCATTTTTTAGCAAAGCCCATTGCTGCACGAGTTGCTTCTAGCACCTTCTAGTGCATACTATCATATGCATTATGCATATATAATTTGATTGCCATGGCATATGATTTCTCTCTGGACTTTTTCCTAAGTAATGAAAAGCCTCATGGGCAATTCTTATATTATCATATATATTTCTGCCATTTAGAAAAGCACTTTGAGGGTCCTCAATTATATTATTTAAAACTAGCCTTAAGTCTATTTGCAATGACCTTTGCATAAATTCGATAAATCACGTTGCATAAGAAAATTGGCTTGAATTGTTCAACTGAGTAAATTTTACATCTGAAGGGACATGTTCATTGTTAAACATGAATTGGAAAGAGACAATGATATATGCTCTTACTGTGTTCTAGAACTTATGAAAAAACTCTCCATTAATACCATCTAAACCCAGCTGCATTTATAATCTCTTCTACTAAAAAAGAGGCACATAACATCTCATTCTGCCTAGCAGAAATATAAGAGGTAATGTAACTACACACTTCCCCTACTTCTTGAATCCTAAGAGTTTGTTCTCAGTGAACAAAAGCACCATTGCTATCTTGTTCTCCTCACAAAGCGCACCTCACAGCCCTATCCCACTATGTATTGAGATCATCTCCATATTATTAACAACACAAAACATTGTCGGACTTGATAGCAATCACATAATGAGGCCCATCTAGTGGTAGATCTACAGAATAGACTAAACACGGCCTAGTAYAGATGTATCACATGCCTAGACCACAATATCACATCTACACCCCACATGCACATCTCAACATGCATTTGGATCATCTCCCAAAGTTGTCAATGGGAGATGTTCCCACTACATAGTTGGGATATGTTGTGGGCAGTTTGTGGAGCACAGATGTGAATTCATGCTCAAGATTAAAGAATTTTTGTTTTTTGATCTACTTTTACTATAAATTGGATATAAATAGACCAATCCATAGACTTGATTTTGATGGTCAGATCAGAAACCTTTTATACTGGTACAGTGGAATGAATAGATAAAGATAATGGATTCCTGAATCTCTTTTTTTATTTTATACTTGTTAAAGGGATTCCAATCCAATAGCTCTAAGATGGCGTACACCTTTTGGTCTAATGGTCACAATTAAGCTAAATCAGGATTTGCTCCTTACAAGCACACCTCACACCGATCTCACTACCCCATCCCACTGTGTATTGGGAACATCTCCCTATGAATAAAAACATAAATTATAAGAGATGTTTCTGATGTGCAATTGAGATGCCTTGTGAGATTAGTGTGAGGAACAATATATTAGTAGCAGATCTGGACCCAATTAAACCACATGTTTCTGATGGCACAGTCGCACAGATGGGTCTTGCTATCTTCTATCTTAGATTCTCATGTAAGACTCATGAGCCACTATACACCTTCGAGATATTTCAAAGTGAAATAAATCATCACCTAAAATGCCCTGAAGATGCTTTGACATCAGATGCACCAAACAAGGGTATTTTCGTCAAATGAACCTATGAGAGACATCATTTGGGTCTTTAGATTTTGGAGGGACCGGGGAACAATAGCGTTTGCTCCCCGATAGCGAACCAAAGTGGAATTCTCATTGGCACCCTACAGAGTGCGCCCCACAGCTCATCCCAGCCGTGTATTGAGAACATTTCCCCATAACAAGTTCAGGAGATATTTCTAATGCATGCATGTGGGGTGCTTATGGAGCGTGCTCTATGGGACAACTAATTTGAACTCACAATGCCGTTTTCCAACTTCACTTGTTGCACATTTACATTGATTGGAGAGTTTGGATGGACTCCCCATAGAGCATGCCCCACAAGCACATCCCAAGGTTTTAAAAGCTAACCTAGAAGTGGAATCGCTTGTCCACCAACTTTTGGGTTATCAATCCAACCATCCGGGCCAATGGTTCAAATGTTTTAATAGTTAAAATCATCTATAATTCATCCTACCCTTTGGATTGGAATATTAGGGTAAGATGGATATAAATGTTATGAGAAGGGGGGATGAAATGAGAGTGAGAAGAGAGCTTTGTTAACTAAAAATGAAAAAAGAAGGCCGAGGGAAAGAAGAAGAAGAGAGATTGGATCTGCTCCTCATAGAGCGTGCCTAACACCGACCTCACAGCAAGTTTCAATCGTGCATCTAGAACATCTCCCCAGGAATTAAAAATTTACGAGCATGAGATATTCCAGATGCATGAATAATCCATGTTGTGAGGTCAGTGTGAAGCACGATTTTTGAGGAGTAGATCCAAACTCAAAAGATGAAGAAGAAGAAGAAGAAGAAGAAGAGGAAAAGGTAGAGGTGAGGGTGACTTGGTGTAAGTATATGTAGTTCAATACCATGGAATTTATGATAGGAACCATGACTAAAAGCCACACGAAGAAATCTCATTYGTAATAAACACAACAATCAAGTAAAGCGAAACATTTGTGAAAACCATAACAATGATCAACGCTCAAGGTATTAGAATGTGCAATAAGCCTCTATAACAGCACAAGAGCATTCTATAGAGGAATGTAAGTTGCACGCACATGCAATGAGCATAAAACATCACCCACGACTTGTGATGAACACGAAACATCATCCACGACTTGCAATGAGCATAAAATATCATTCACAACCTACGATGAGCATAAAACACCCCTTCACAAATGACCTACACTTCCTGCTGATCATGACAACTTGCGATGAGGTGTTTTGAGGGTGATTCAAAGATCCTACCTTTGATGCGTGGCCATGAGAAAACCCACGAAGGGATGTACAACACGTACTATGTGAGAATCCTCGAAGAAAAGGAAACCCTACTCTTAAAGGATCTCGCTAGACACATGGCGAAACTGTTGGACAGTTTTTGTATGCCCTTAGCTTCAATCAGTTTTGATATACTTTTGATATTTAATGTAAATAAATAAAGTACATGTTTGATTCATGCTGTGTGGTATGCTTCTGTGTAAGACCCTAAAACTGGACACTTAATGAGATTTGTGTTGGTTTTAAATATTCACAGCCATTAGATAAGTCTGGGGAGATTTATCCTGACAAGGCTGACACTGGTGTGCTGCCAACTATTGGGGTGGCTTGTCTCAGCCGCCAGGGTGAGATCCAAGGCACACGCAGTGTAGGATTACTTGAACCCTTGAACCGGATCAGATTTCCAGTATTGCCCTGGACCTTAGAGATTGATGGGCAAAACTGGAAAGTTACACCTGACCCCTAGACCCGATTATGGTACTGCACTAGGTGTTGGATTGGGCTATCTTTGATATGCTAATCAGTGAGATCCTTAGCGGAGGTCAAAACCTGGGTATGTTGAGACAGTTTGAGAATTCACCTAAGTGGGTGATCATAGTGACGGAATCAGACCCTTTGTCGGAACAAAGATAATGATCGGGGATGCACTCTCTCTGATGGAAACCAAACTGCCGGCAATTGATTTCAATCGTTGGAATTTGTTTTGCAAAATTTATATATATATGATATATAGATATGTATGGTTTCAAAATGTTTGCAAATGGTTTTAATTTCTGGGATCCATGTGAGTAGAGAGTGCAGCATTGTTCCTTGCAGCCGAGGGAGAGGTCCTCTCTTGTCGGGCAGTGCTTGATCATTATGGGTTGAGAGGTTAAGTGTAAGGCCATTTAGGATAATACCTGATGGGCTAATCTTGCATCTGCCCACAGTCCCTGAGTTTTTATAAAATGGCTTGGCCCAGGGACCACTTAGTGTAAGTGTTGGGCCCATAGGGTCCATGTGATTGGCTCAAGGGGTTCTCTGGGCTTCCTAGTGAATTCGGCTGGGCCGAACCCATGTGGCTGGTGTGTAGATCAATGCTTGGGTCMCACGCCATACAAAGAAGCCCAACTGGGCAGTAATTTGGAAGACTATTGAACACTTGATTCTTATTGGGCCTAAAGCCCATTTCGAACTGGGCTGATCTGATCACCCACTTAAAGGGTAGAATCTGCATATAGGATTAAGACTAAACTCCTGATGAGATCAGGAATGGGTTGATCTAATCTGTAGATAGGATTAAGATTATCCCTATCCAAATACAGATTTGGATTGGGATAACTCCTAATTGGATTAGGAGGTTTCTTAATCACTAAGAAAGGAGAAAACCCTAATAGAGAATTACAAGAATTCGACCTAGGGTTTAGCAGAAAAGACTCTCTGCAATCTGAGATAGGATCTCATCCTCCTTAAGCTGAAAACTGCATTCATGCCACTTTCAGCTTAGGATCTCCTCCAGTCGCCGCCACCTTGCTGCATAGTTCGAACTCCATTGAAGGGAGAATCAAGAAATCAGTTCTTGATATCAGTCTTTGCTGAAAGGCTGATTTGGTTCGGTGCTCTAAGCCTCCAACGAGTTCTTGTGAAGAGTTCGGTACGTGAGACGTACACTGTTGGTTCTGTGCCACTATCGCTGTATCATCTTCAGCGGGAGCAGATCTTGGATCTTTCTTTGGGCGTGAACACCGACGTTGGGAGATTTTGATTCTCTG